>JARKHS020022660.1:0-31479 GCA_030143305.2 Amblyomma americanum
CTTTCAAGCCATCTCATCAAACTGGCAACCTACCTCGACGATGACCGAAGCAAACAGCATGGCATATAAACGCGCTTCAGGGGCTTCGCCATTTGGGTATGATACCCCGCCAGCGACTATCAGCGCACACCCATTCGTTTTCCAGGCTGCAGTCACATGGGCCGTTGGCGGTGGATTTCTAGGCTCCTGCTAGCTCACATCAGAGGTTTCAATCCCGCCATGGCCTGACTTGGATCCTCTGCCCCTGCATCTGCTTCAAGCCGGCTCATCAATCTGGCAATCTACCTCGACGATGACCGAAGCAAACAGCTTGGCATATGAACGCGCATCAGGGGCTTCGCCATTTCGCCATGACACCGCGCCAGCGACCATGCGGTCACACCCGTTCGTATTCCAGGCTGCAGTCACTTGGGCCGTTTGCGGTGGGTGTCTTGGTTCCTGTCAGCTCACATCAGAGGTTTCAATTCCACCATGGCCTGCCTTGGATCCTCTGCCGCTGCATCTGGTTCAAGCCATCTGATCAATCTGGCAACCTACCTCGACGATGACCGAAGCAAACAGCATGGCATATGAACGCGCATCAGGGGCTTCGCCATTTGGGCATGACACCGCGCCAGCGACCATACGCTCACTCCCGTTCGTTTTCCATGCTGCAGTCACATGGGCCGTTTGCGGTGGGTGTCTTGGTTCCTATCAGCTCACATCAGAGGTTTCAATCCCGCCATGGAATGCCTTGGATCATCTGCCGCTGCATCTCGTTCAAGTCATCTCATCAATCTGGCAACCTACCTCGATGATGTCCGAAGCAAACAGCATGGCATATAAACGCGCATCAGGGGCTTCGCCATTTTTGCATGACACCGCGCCAGCGACAATGCGCTCACACCCGTTCGTTTTCCAGCCTGCAGTCACATGGGCCGTTTGCGGTGGGTGTCTTGGTTGCTGTCAGCTCACATCAGAGGTTTCAATCCCACCATGGCCTGCCTCGGATCCTCTGCCGCTGCATCTGTTTCAAGCCATCTCATCAAACTGGCAACCTACCTCGACGATGACCGAAGCAAACAGCATGGCATATAATCGCGCTTCAGGGGCTTCGCCATTTGGGTATGATACCCCGCCAGCGACGATGAGCTCACACCCATTCGTTTTCCAGGCTGCAGTCACATGTGCCGTTTGAGGTGGATTTCTAGGTTCCTGCCAGCTCACATCAGAGGTTTGGATCCCGCCATGGCCTGCCTTGGATCCTCGGCCGCTGCATCTGGTTCAAGCCATCTCATCTATCTGGCAACCTACCTCGACGATGACCGAAGCAAACAGCATGGCATATAAACGCGATTCAGGGGATTCGGCATTTGGGCATGACACCCCGCCAGCGACGATGAGCTCATACCCATTCGTTTTCCAGGCTGCAGTCACATGGACCGTTTGAGGTGGATTTCTAGGTTCCTGCCAGCTCACATCAGAGGTTTGGATCCCGCCATGGCCTGCCTTGGATCCTCTGGCACTGCATCTGGTTCAAGCCGGCTCATCAATCTGGAAACCTACCTCGACGATGACCGAAGAAACAGCATGGCATATGAACGAGCATAAGTGGATTCACAATTTGGGCATGACGCCGCGCCAGGGACGATAAGCTCACACCCGTTCGTTTTCCAGCCAGCAGTCACATGGGCCGTTTGCGGTGGATTTCTAGGTTCCTGCCAGCTCACATCAGAGGTTTTATTCCCGCCGTGGTCTGCATTGGATCCTCTGCCGCTGCATCTGATTCAAGCCATCTCTTCAAACTGGCAACCTACCTCGACGATGACCGAAGCAAACAGCATGTCATATAAACATGCTTCAGGGGCTTCGCCATTTGGGTATGATACCCCGCCAGCGACTATGAGCGCACACCCATTCGTTTTCCAGGCTGCAGTCACATGGGCCGTTTGCGATGGGTTTCTTGGTTCCTGTCAGCACACATCAGAGGTTTCGATCCCGCCATGGCCTGCCTTGGATCCTCTGCCGCTGCCTCTGGTTCAAGCCATCTCATCTATCTGGCAACCTACCTCGACGATGACCGAAGCAAACAGCATGGCATATAAACGCGATTCAGGGGCTTCGCCATTTGGGCATGACACCAGGCCAGCGACGATGCGCTCACGCCCGTTCGTTTTCCAGGCGACAGTAACATGGGCCGTTGGCGGTGGATTTCTAGGTTACTGCTAGCTCACATCAGAGGTTTCAATCCCGCCATGGCCTGCTTTGGATCCTCCGCCACTGCATCTGCTTCAAGCCGGCTCATCAATCTGGCAATCTACCTCGACGATGACCGAAGCAAACAGCTTGGCATATGAACGCGCATCAGGGGCATCGCCATTCCGCCATGACACTGCGCCAGCGACCATACGCTCACTCCCGTTCGTTTTCCATGCCGCAGTCACATGGGCCGTTTGCGGTGGGTGTCTTGGTTCCTATCAGCTCACATCAGAGGTTTCAATCCCGCCATGGCCTGCCTTGGATCATCTGCCGCTGCATCTGGTTCAAGTCATCTCATCAATCTGGCAACCTACCTCGATGATGACCGAAGCAAACAGCATGGCATATAAACGCGCATCAGGGGCTTCGCCATTTTTGCATGACACCGCGCCAGCGACGATGCGCTCACAACCGTTCGTTTTCCAGGATGCAGTCAGATGGGCCGTTTGCGGTGGGTGTCTTGGTTCCTGTCAGCTCACATCAGAGGTTTCGTTCCCGCCATGGCCTGCCTTGGATCCTCTGCCGCTGCATCTGGTTCAAGCCATCTCATCAATCTGGCAACCTACCTCGACGATGACCGAAGCAAACAGCATGGCATATGAACTCGCATCATGGGATTCACCATTTGGGCTTGACACCGCGCCAGCGACGATGCGCTCACACACGTTCGTTTTGCAGGCTGCAGTCACATGAGCCGTTTGCGGTGGGTGTCTTGGTTCCTGTCAGCTCACATCAGAGGTTTCAATCCCGCCATGGCCTGCCTTGGATCCTCTGCCGCTGCATCTGGTTCAAGCCATCTCATCAATCTGGCAACCTACCTCGACGATGACCGAAGCAAACAGCAAGCCATATGAACTCGCATCACGGGATTCACCATTTGGGCATGACACCGCGCCAGCGACGATGAGCTCACACCCGTTCGTTTTCAAGTCTGCAGTCACATGGGCCGTTTGCGGTGGATTTCTACGTTCCTGCCAGCTCACATCAGAGGTTTCAATCCCGCCTTGACCTGCCTTGGATCCTCTGCCGCTGCATCTGGTTCAAGCCATCTCATCAATCGGTCAACCTACCTCGACGATGACCGAAGCAAACAGCATGGCATATGAACACGCATCATGGGATTCACCATTTCGGCATGACACAGCTCCAGCGACGATGCGCTCACACACGTTCGTTTTGCAGGCTGCAGTCACATGGGCAGTTTGCGGCGGGTGTCTTGGTTCCTGTCAGCTCACATCAGAGGTTTCAATCCCACCATGGCCTGCCTCGGATCCTCTGCCGCTGCATCTGTTTCAAGCCATCTCATCAAACTGGCAACCTACCTCGACGATGACCGAAGCAAACAGCATGGCATACAAACGCGCTTCAGGGGCTTCGTCATTTGGGTATGATACCCCGCCAGCGACTATCAGCGCACACCCATTCGTTTTCCAGGCTGCAGTCACATGGGCCGTTTGTGGTGGGTTTCTTGCTTCCTGTCTGCTCACATCAGAGGTTTCGATCCCGCCATGGCCTGCCTTGGATCCTCTGCCGCTGTATCTGGTTCAAGCCATCTCATCTATCTGGCAACCTACCTCCACGATGACCGAAGCAAACAGCATGGCATATAAACGCGATTCAGGGGCTTCGACATTTGGGCATGACACCCCGCCAGCGACGATGAGCTCATACCCATTCGTTTTCAAGGCTGCAGTCACATGGACCGTTTGAGGTGGATTTCTAGGTTCCTGCCAGCTCACATAAGTGGTTTCGATCCCGCCATGGCCTGCCTTGGATCCTCTGGCACTGCATCTGGTTCAAGCCGGCTCATCAATCTGGAAACCTACCTCGACGTTGACCGAAGCAAACAGCCTGACATAAAAACGCGCATAAGGGGCTTCGCCATTTGGGCATGACACCGCGCCAGCGACGATGAGCTCACACCCTTTCGTTTTCCAGGCTGCAGTCACATGGACCGTTTGCGGTGGGTGTCTTGGTTCCTGTCAGCTCACATCATGGGTTTCAATCCCGCCATGGACTGCCTTGGATCCTCTGCCGCTGCATCTAGTTCAAGCCATCTCATCAATCTGGCAACCTACCTCGATGATGACCGAAGCAAACAGCATGGCATATAAACGCGCATCAGGGGCTTCGCCATTTTTGCATGACACCGCGCCAGCGACGATGCGCTCACACCCGTTCGTTTTCCAGGATGCAGTCAGATGGGCCGTTTGCGGTGGGTGTCTTGGTTCCTGTCAGCTCACATCAGAGGTTTCAATCCCGCCATGGCCTGCCTTGCATCCTCTGCCGCTGCATCTGGTTCAAGCCATCTCATCAATCTGGCAACCTACCTCGACGATGACCGAAGCAAACAGCAAGCCATATGAACTCGCATCATGGGATTCACCATTTGGGCATGACACCGCGCCAGCGACGATGCGGTCACGCCCGTTCGTTTTCCAGCCTGCAGTCACACGGGCCGTTTGCGGTGGGTGTCTTGGTTGCTGTCAGCTCACATCAGAGGTTTCAATCCCACCATGGCCTGCCTCGGATCCTCTGCCGCTGCATCTGTTTCAAGCCATCTCATCAAACTGGCAACCTACCTCGACGATGACCGAAGCAAACAGCATGGCATATAAACGCGCTTCAGGGGCTTCGCCATTTGGGTATGATACCCCGCCAGCGACTATCAGCGCACACTCATTCGTTTTCCAGGCTGCAGTCACATGGGCCGTTTGCGGTGGGTTTCTTGGTTCCTGTCAACTCACATCAGAGGTTTCGATCCCGCCATGGCCTGCCTTGGATCCTCTGCCGCAGCATCTGGTTCAAGCCATCTCATCTATCTGGCAACCTACCTCGACGATGACCGAAGCAAACAGCATGGCATATAAACGCGATTCAGGGGCTTCGACATTTGGGCATGACACCCCGCCAGCGACGATGAGCTCATACCCATTCGTTTTCAAGGCTGCAGTCACAAGGACCGTTTGAGGTGGATTTCTAGGTTCCTGCCAGCTCACATAAGAGGCTTCGATCCCGCCATGGCCTGCCTTGGATCCTCTGGCACTGCATCTGGTTCAAGCCGGCTCATCAATCTGGAAACCTACCTCGACGATGACCGAAGCAAACAGCACGGCATATGAACGAGCATAAGTGGATTCACCATTTGGGCATGACACCGCGCCAGGGACGATGAGCTCACACCCGTTCGTTTTCCAGCCAGCAGTCACATGGGCCGTTTGCGGTGGATTTCTAGGTTCCTGCCAGCTCACATCAGAGGTTTTATTCCCGCCGTGGTCTGCATTGGATCCTCTGCCGCTGCATCTGGTTCAAGACATCTCATCAATCTGGCAACCTACCTCGATGATGACCGAAGCAAACAGCATGACATATGAACGCGCTTCATGAGCTTCGCCATTTGGGTATGATACCCCGCCAGCGACTATGAGCGCACACCCATTCGTTTTCCAGGCTGCAGTCACATGGGCCGTTTGCGGTGGGTTTCTTGGTTCCTGTCAGCACATATCAGAGGTTTCGATCCCGCCATGGCCTGCCTTGGATCCTCTGCCGCTGCCTCTGGTTCAAGCCATCTCATCTATCTGGCAACCTACCTCCACGATGACCGAAGCAAACAGCATGGCATATAAACGCGATTCAGGGGCTTCGCCATTTGGGCATCACACCCCGCCAGCGACGATGAGCTCATACCCATTCGTTTTCCAGGCTGCAGTCACAAGGGCCGTTTGAGGTGGATTTCTAGGTTCCTGCCAGCTCACATCAGAGGTTTCGATCCCGCCATGGCCTGCCTAGGATCATCTGGAACTGCATCTGGTTCAAGCCGGCTCATCAGTCAGGAAACCTACCTGGACGATGACCGAAGCAAACAGCATGGCATGTGAACGAGCATAAGTGGATTCACCTTTTGGGTATGACACCGCGCCAGCGACGATGAGCTCACACCCGCTTGTTTTGCAGGCTGCAGTCACATGGGCCGTTTGCGGTGGATTTCTAGGTTCCTGCCAGCTCACATCAAAGGTTTCAATCTCGCCGTGGCCTGCCTGGAATGCTCTTCCACTGCATCTGCTTCAAGCCGGCTCATCAATCTGGATATCTACCTCGACGATGACCGAAGCAAAGAGCATGGGATATGAACGCGCATCGGCAGATTCACCAATTGTGGCATGACACCGCGCCAGCGACGATGCGGTCACACCCGTTCGTTTTCCAGGCTGCAGTCACATGGGCCGTTTGCGGTGGGTGTCTTGGTTCCTGTCAGCTCACATCAGAGGTTTCAATTCCACCATGGCCTGCCTTGGATCCTCTGCCGCTGCATCTCGTTCAAGCCATCTCATCAATCTGGCAGCCTACCTCGACGATGACCGAAGCAATCAGCATGGCATACGAACGCGCATCAGGGGCTTCGACATTTGGGCATGACACCGCGCCATCGACCATACGCTCACTCCCGTTCGTTTTCCATGCTGCAGTCACATGGGCCGTTTGCGGTGGGTGTCTTGGTTCCTATCAGCTCACATCAGAGGTTTCAATCCCGCCATGGCCTGCCTTGGATCATCTGCCGCTGCATCTGGTTCAAGTCATCTCATCAATCTGGCAACCTACCTCGATGATGACCGAAGCAAACAGCATGGCATATAAACGCGCATCAGGGGCTTCGCCATTTTTGCATGACACCGCGCCAGCGACGATGCGCTCACACCCGTTCGTTTTCCAGGATGCAGTCAGATGGGCCGTTTGCGGTGGGTGTCTTGGTTCCTGTCAGCTCACATCAGAGGTTTCATTCCCGCCATGGCCTGCCTTGGATCCTCTGCCGCTGCATCTGGTTCAAGCCATCTCATAAATCCGGCAACCTACCTCGACGATGACCGAAGCAAACAGCATGGCATATGAACTCGCATCATGGGATTCACCATTTGGGCTTGACACCGCGTCAGCGACGATGCGCTCACACACGTTCGTTTTGCAGGCTGCAGTCACATAAGCCGTTTGCGGTGGGTGTCTTGGTTCCTGTCAGCTCACAAGAGAGGTTTCAATCCCACCATGGCCTGCCTTGATCCTCTGCCGCTGCATCTGGTTCAAGCCATCTCATCAATCTGGCAACCTACCTCGACGATGACCGAAGCAAACAGCAAGCCATATGAACTCACATCATGGGATTCACCATTTGTGCATGACACCGCGCCAGCGATGATGAGCTCACACCCGTTCGTTTTCAAGGCTGCAGTCACATGGGCCGTTTGCGGTGGATTTCTACGTTCCTGCCAGCTCACATCAGAGGTTTCAATCCCGCCTTGACCTGCATTGGATCCTCTGCCGCTGCATCTGGTTCAAGCCATCTCATCAATCGGTCAACCTACCTCGACGATGACCGAAGCAAACAGCATGGCATATGAACACGCATCATGGGATTCACCATTTCGGCATGACACAGCGCCAGCGACGATGCGCTCACACACGTTCGTTTTGCAGGCTGCAGTCACATGGGCAGGTTGCGGTGGGTGTCTTGGTTCCTGTCAGCTCACATCAGAGGTTTCAATCCCGCCATGGCCTGCCTTGGATCCTCTGCCAATGCATCTCCTTCAAGGCGACTCATCAATCTGGCAACCTACCTCGACGTTGACCGAAGCAAACAGCCTGACATAAAAACGCGCATAAGGGGCTTCGCCATTTGGGCATGACACCGCGCCAGCGACGATGAGCTCACACCCTTTCGTTTTCCAGGCTGCAGTCACTTGGACCGTTTGCGGTGGGTGTCTTGGTTCCTGTCAGCTCACATCATGGGTTTCAATCCCGCCCTGGACTGCCTTGGATCCTCTGCCGCTGCATCTAGTTCAAGCCATCTCATCAATCTGGCAACCTACCTCGACGATGACCGAAGCAAACAGCATGACATATGAACGCGCATCAGGGGATTGACTATTAGGGCATGACACCGCGCCAGCGACGATGCGGTCACACCCGCTTGTTTTGCAGGCTGCAGTCGCATGGGCCGTTTGCGGTGGATTTCTAGGTTCCTGCCAAGTCACATCAAAGGTTTCAATCTCGCCGTGGCCTGCCTGGGATGCTCTTCCACTGCATCTGCTTCAAGCCGGCTCATCAATCTGGATATCTACCTCGACGATGACCGAAGCACAGAGCATGGCATATGAACGCGCATCAGCAGATTCACCATTTGGGCATGACACCGCGCCAGCGACGATGCACTCACACCCGTTCGTTTTCCAGGCTGAAGTCACATGGGCCGTTTGCGGTGGGTGTCTTGGTTCCTGTCAGCTCACATCAGAGGTTTCAATGCCACCATGGCCTGCCTTGGATCCTGTGCCGCTGCATCTGGTTCAAGCCATCTCATCAATCTGGCAACCTACCTCGACGATGACCGAAGCAAACAGCATGGCATATGAACGCGCATCAGGGGCTTCGCCATTTGGGCATGACACCGCGCCAGCGACCATACGCTCACTCCCGTTCATTTTCCATGCTGCAGTCACATGGGCCGTTTGCGGTGGGTGTCTTGGTTCCTATCAGCTCACATCAGAGGTTTCAATCCCGCCATGGCCTGCCTTGGATCATCTGCCGCTGCATCTGGTTCAAGTCATCTCATCAATCTGGCAACCTACCTCGATGATGACCGAAGCAAACAGCATGGCATATAAATGCGCATCAGGGGCTTCGCCATTTTTGCATGACACCGCGCCAGCGACGATGCGCTCACACCCGTTCGTTTTCCAGAATGCAGTCAGATGGGCCGTTTGCGGTGGGTGTCTTGGTTCCTGTCAGCTCACATCAGAGGTTTCATTCCCGCCATGGCCTGCCTTGGATCCTCTGCCGCTGCATCTGGTTCAAGCCATCTCATCAATCTGGCAACCTACCTCGACGATGACCGAAGCAAACAGCATGGCATATGAACTCGCATCATGGGATTCACCATTTGGGCTTGACACCGCGCCAGCGATGATGAGCTCACACACGTTCGTTTTCAAGGCTGCAGTCACATGGGCCGTTTGCGGTGGATTTGTACGTTCCTGCCAGCTCACATCAGAGGTTTCAATCCCGCCTTGACCTGCCTTGGATCCTCTGCCGCTGCATCTGGTTCAAGCCATCTCATCAAACTGGCAACCTACCTCGACGATGACCGAAGCAAACAGCATGGCATATAAACGCGCTTCAGGGGCTTCGCCATTTGGGTGTGATACCCCGCCAGCGACTATCAGCGCACACCCATTCGTTTTCCAGGCTGCAGCCACATGGGCCGTTTGCGGTGGGTTTCTTCGTTCCTGTCAGCTCACATCAGAGGTTTCGATCCCGCCATGGCCTGCCTTGGATCCTCTGCCGCTGCATCTGGTTCAAGCCATCTCATCTATCTGGCAACCTACCTCGACGATGACCGAAGCAAACAGCATGGCATATAAACGCGATTCAGGGGCTTCGACATTTGGGCATGACACCCCGCCAGCGACGATGAGCTCATACCCATTCGTTTTCCAGGCTGCAGTCACATGGACCGTTTGAGGTGGATTTCTAGGTTCCTGCCAGCTCACATCAGAGGTTTCGATCCCGCCATGGCCTGCCTTGGATCCTCCGGCACTGCATCTGGTTCAAGCCGGCTCATTAATCTGGAAACCTACCTCGACGATGACCGAAGCAAACAGCATGGCATATGAACGAGCATAAGTGGATTCACCATTTGGGCATGACACCGCGCCAGGGACGATGAGCTCACACCCGTTCGTTTTCCAGCCAGCAGTCACATGGGCCGTTTGCGGTGGATTTCTAGGTTCCTGCCAGCTCACATCAGAGGTTTCAATCCCACCATGGCCTGCCTCGGATCCTCTGCCGCTGCATATGTTTCAAGCCATCTCTTCAAACTGGCAACCTACCTCGACGATGACCGAAGCAAACAGCATGGCATATAAACGCGCTTCAGGGGCTTCGCCATTTGGGTATGATACCCCGCCAGCGACTATGAGCGCACAGCCATTCGTTTTCCAGGCTGCAGTCACATGGGCGGTTTGCAGTGGGTTTCTTGGTTCCTGTCAGCACACATCAGAGGTTTCGATCCCGCCATGGCCTGCCTTGGATCCTCTGCCGCTGCCTCTGGTTCAAGCCATCTCATCTATCTGGCAACCTACCTCGACGATGACCGAAACAAACTGCATGGCATATAAACTCGATTCAGGGGCTTCGCCATTTGGGCATGACACCAGGCCAGCGACGATGCGCTCACGCCCGTTCGTTTTTCAGGCGACAGTCACATGGGCCGTTGGCGGTGGATTTCTATGTTCCTGCTAGCTCACATCAGAGGTTTCAATCCCGCCATGGCCTGCCTTGGATCCTCTGCCACTGCATCTGCTTCAAGCCGGCTCATCAATCCGGCAATCTACCTCGACGATGACCGAAGCAAACAGCTTGGCATATAAACGCGCATCAGGGGCTTCGCCATTCCGCCATGACACCGCGCCAGCGACCATGCGGTCACACCCGTTCGAATTCAAGGCTGCAGTCACTTGGGCCGTTTGCGGTGGGTGTCTTGGTTCCTGTCAGCTCACATCAAAGGTTTCAATTCCACCATGGCCTGCCTTGGATCCTCTGCCGCTGCATCTGGTTCAAGCCATCCCATCAATCTGGCAACCTACCTCGACGATGACCGAAGCAAACAGCATGGCATATGAACGCGCATCAGGGGCTTCGCCATTTGGTCATGACACCGCGCCAGCGACCATGTGCTCTCTCCCGTTCGTTTTCCATGCTGCAGTCACATGGGCCGTTTGCGGTGGGAGTCTTGGTTCCTGTCAGCTCACATCAGAGGTTTCAATCCCGCCATGGCCTGCCTTGGATCATCTGCCACTGCATCTGGTTCAAGTCATCTCATCAATCTGCAACCTACCTCGATGATGACCGAAGCAAACAGCATGGCATATTAACGCGCATCAGGGGCTTCGCCATTTGGGCATGACACCAAGCCAGCGACGATGCGCTCACACACGTTCGTTTTGCAGGCTGCAGTCACATGGGCCGCTTGCGGTGGGTGTCTTGATTCCTGTCAGCTCACATCATAGATTTCAATCCCGCCATGGCCTGCCTTGGATCCTCTGCCAAAGCATCTCCTTCAAGGCGGCTCATCAATCTGGCAACCTACCTCGACGTTGACCGAAGCAAACAGCCTGACATAAAAACGCGCATAAGGGGCTTCGCCATTTGGGCATGACACCGCGCCAGCGACGATGAGCTCACACCCTTTCGTTTTCCAGGCTGCAGTCACATGGGCCGTTTGCGGTGGGTGTCTTGGTTCCTGTCAGCTCACATCAGAGGTTTCGATCCCGCCATGGCCTGCCTCAGATCGTCTGCCGCTGCATCTGGTTCTAGCCGGCTCATAAATCTGTCAACCTACCTCGACGATGACCGAAGCAACAGCATGGCATATAAACGCGCATCTGGGGCTTCGCCACATGGGCATGACACCGTGCCAGCGAGGGCGCGCTCACACCCGTTCGTTTTCCAGGCTGCAGTCACATGGGCCGTTTGCGGTGGGTGTCTTGGTTCCTGCCAGCTCACATCAGAGGTTTCAATCCCGCCATGGCCTGCGTTGGATACTCTGCCACTGCATCTCCTTCAAGGCGGCTCATCAATCTGGCAACCTACCTCGACGATGACCGAAGCAAAGAGCCAGACATATAAACGCGCATAAGGGGCTTCGCGATTTGGGCATGGCACCGCGCAAGCGACGATGAACTCACATCCATTCGTTTTCCAGGCGGCAGTCACATGGGCTGTTTCCGATGGGTTTCTTGGTTCCTGTCAGCTCACATCAGAGGTTTCAATCCCGCCATGGCCTGCCTTGGATCGTATGCCACTGCATTTGGTTCAAGCCGGCTTTTCAATCTGGCAACCTACCTCGACGACGACCGAAGCAAACAGCATGGCATATGAACGCGCAACAGGGGATTCACCATTTGGGCATGACACCGCGCCAACGACAATGGGCTCACACCCGTTCGTTTTCCAGGATGCAGTCAGATGGGCCGTTTGCGGTGGGTGTCTTTGTTCCTGTCAGCTCACATCAGAGGTTTCAATCCCGCCTTGACCTGCCTTGGATCCTCTGCCGCTGCATCTGGTTCAAGCCATCTCATCAATCGGTCAACCTACCTCGACGATGTCCGAAGCAAACAGCATGGCATATGAACGCGCATTAGGGATTCACCATTTGGGCATGACACCGCGCCAGCGACGATGAGCTCACACCCGTTCGTTTTCCAGGCTACAGTCACATGGACCGTTTGCAGTGGGTGTCTTGGCTCCTGTCAGCTCATATCAGAGGTTTCAATCCCTCCATGGCCTGCCTTGGATCCTCTGCTGCTGCTTCTGGTTCAAGCCATATCATCAATCTGGCAACCTACCTCGACGTTGACCGAAGCAAGCAGGCTGACATATAAACGCGCATAAGGGGCTTCGCCATTTGGGCATGACACCGCGCCAGCGACGATGAACTCACATCCATTCGTTTTCCAGGCGGCAGTCACATGGGCCGTTTCCGGCGGGTTTCTTGGTTCCCGTCAGCTCTCATCAGAGGCTAAAATCCCGCCATGGCCTGCCTTGGATCCTCTGCCATTGCATCTGCTTCAAGCCTGCTCATCAATCTGGCAACCTACCTCGACGACGACCGAAGCAAACAGCATGGCATATGAACGCGCAACAGGGGATTCACCATTTGAGCATGACGTCGCGCCAGCGACGATGAGCTCGCACCCGTTCGTTTTCAAGCCTGCAGTCACATGGGCCGTTTGCGGTGGATTTCTACGTTCCTGCCAGCTCACATCAGAGGTTTCAATCCCGCCTTGACCTGCCATGGATCCTCTGCCGCTGCATCTGGTTCAAGCCATCTCATCAATTGGTCAACCTACCTCGACGATGACCGAAGCAAACAGCAATGCATATGAACGCGCATCATGGGATTCACCATATGGGCATGACACCGCGCCAGCGACGATGCGCTCACACACGTTTGTTTTGCAGGCTGCAGTCACATTGGCCGTTTGCGGTGGGTGTCTTGGTTCCTGTCAGCACACATCAGAGGTTTCAATCCCGCCATGGCCTGCCTTGGATACTCTGCTGCTGCATCTGGTTCAAGCCATCTCATCAATCTGGCAACCTACCTCGACGATGACCGAAGCAAACAGCATGACATATGAACGCGCATCTTGGGATACACTATTAGAGAATGACACCGCGCCAGCGACGATGCGCTCACACCCGTTCGTTTTCCAGCCTGCAGTCACATGGGCCGTTTGCGGTGGGTGTCTTGGTTGCTGTCAGCTCACATCAGAGGTTTCAATCCCACCATGGCCTGCCTCGGATCCTCTGCCGCTGCATCTGTTTCAAGCCATCTCATCAAACTGGCAACCTACCTCGACGATGACCGAAGCAAACAGCATGGCATATAAACGCGCTTCAGGGGCTTCGCCATTTGGATATGATACCCCGCCAGCGACGATGCGCTCACACCCGTTCGTTTTCCAGGCTGCAGTCACATGGGCCGTTTGCGGCGGGTGTCTTGGTTCCTGTCAGCTCACATCAGAGGTTTCAATCCCGCCATGGTCTGCCTTGGATCCTCTGCCGCTGCATCCGTTTCAAGCCATCTCAACAATCTGCAACCTACCTCGACGATGATCGAAGCAAACAGGATGGCATATGAACACGCATTAGGGGATTCACCATTTGGGCATGACACCAGGCCAGCGACGATGCGCTCACACCCGTTCGTCTTCCAGGCTGCAGTCACATGGGCCCTTGGCGGTGGGTGTCCTGGTTCCTGTCAGCTCACATCAGAGGATTGAATCCCGCCATGGCCTGGCTTGGATCCTCTGCCGCTGCATCTGGTTCCAGCCATCTCATCAATCTGGCAACCTACCTCGACGATGACCGAAGCAAACAGCATGGTATATGAACGTGCATCAGGGGATTCACCATTCGGGCATGACACCGCGCCAGCGACGATGCGCTCACACCCGTTCGTTTTCCAGGCTACAGTCACATGGGCCGTTGGCGGTGGATTTATAGGCTCCTGCTAGCTCACATCAGAGGTCTCAATCCCGCCATGGCCTGCCTTGGATCCTCTGCCCCTGCATCTGCTTCAAGCCGGCTCATCAATCTGGCAATCTACCTCGACGATGACCGAAGCAAACAGCTTGGCATATGAACGCGCATCAGGGGCTTCGCCATTTCGCCATGACACCGCGCCAGCGACCATGCGGTCACACCCGTTCGTATTCCAGGCTGCAGTCACTTGGGCCGTTTGCGGTGGGTGTCTTGGTTCCTGTCAGCTCACATCAGAGGTTTCAATTCCACCATGGCCTGCCTTGGATCCTCTGCCGCTGCATCTGGTTCAAGCCATCTCATCAATCTGGCAACCTACCTCGACGATGACCGAAGCAAACAGCATGGCATATGAACGCGCATCAGGGGCTTCGCCATTTGGGCATGACACCGCGCCAGCGACCATACGCTCACTCCCGTTCGTTTTCCATGCTGCAGTCACATGTGCCGTTTGCGGTGGGTGTCTTGGTTCCTATCAGCTCACATCAGAGGTTTCAATCCCGCCATGGCCTGCCATGGATCATCCGCCGCTGCATCTGGTTCAAGTCATCTCATCAATCTGGCAACCTACCTCGATGATGACCGAAGCAAACAGCATGACATATAAACGAGCATCAGGGGCTTCGCCATTTTTGCATGACACCGCGCCAGCGACGATGCGCTCACACCCGTTCGTTTTCCAGGATGCAGTCACATGGACCGTTTGCAGTGGGTGTCTTGGCTCCTGTCAGCTCATATCAGAGGTTTCAATCCCTCCATGGCCTGCCTTGGATCCTCTGCTGCTGCTTCTGGTTCAAGCCATATCATCAATCTGGCAACCTACCTCGACGTTGACCGAAGCAAGCAGGCTGACATATAAACGCGCATAAGGGGCTTCGCCATTTGGGCATGACACCGCGCCAGCGACGATGAACTCACATCCATTCGTTTTCCAGGCGGCAGTCACATGGGCCGTTTCCGGCGGGTTTCTTGGTTCCCGTCAGCTCTCATCAGAGGCTAAAATCCCGCCATGGCCTGCCTTGGATCCTCTGCCATTGCATCTGCTTCAAGCCTGCTCATCAATCTGGCAACCTACCTCGACGACGACCGAAGCAAACAGCATGGCATATGAACGCGCAACAGGGGATTCACCATTTGAGCATGACGTCGCGCCAGCGACGATGAGCTCGCACCCGTTCGTTTTCAAGCCTGCAGTCACATGGGCCGTTTGCGGTGGATTTCTACGTTCCTGCCAGCTCACATCAGAGGTTTCAATCCCGCCTTGACCTGCCATGGATCCTCTGCCGCTGCATCTGGTTCAAGCCATCTCATCAATTGGTCAACCTACCTCGACGATGACCGAAGCAAACAGCAATGCATATGAACGCGCATCATGGGATTCACCATATGGGCATGACACCGCGCCAGCGACGATGCGCTCACACACGTTTGTTTTGCAGGCTGCAGTCACATTGGCCGTTTGCGGTGGGTGTCTTGGTTCCTGTCAGCACACATCAGAGGTTTCAATCCCGCCATGGCCTGCCTTGGATACTCTGCTGCTGCATCTGGTTCAAGCCATCTCATCAATCTGGCAACCTACCTCGACGATGACCGAAGCAAACAGCATGACATATGAACGCGCATCATGGGATACACTATTAGAGAATGACACCGCGCCAGCGACGATGCGCTCACACCCGTTCGTTTTCCAGCCTGCAGTCACATGGGCCGTTTGCGGTGGGTGTCTTGGTTGCTGTCAGCTCACATCAGAGGTTTCAATCCCACCATGGCCTGCCTCGGATCCTCTGCCGCTGCATCTGTTTCAAGCCATCTCATCAAACTGGCAACCTACCTCGACGATGACCGAAGCAAACAGCATGGCATATAAACGCGCTTCAGGGGCTTCGCCATTTGGGTATGATACCCCGCCAGCGACGATGCGCTCACACCCGTTCGTTTTCCAGGCTGCAGTCACATGGGCCGTTTGCGGTGGGTGTCTTGGTTCCTGTCAGCTCACATCAGAGGTTTCAATCCCGCCATGGTCTGCCTTGGATCCTCTGCCGCTGCATCCGTTTCAAGCCATCTCAACAATCTGCAACCTACCTCGACGATGATCGAAGCAAACAGGATGGCATATGAACACGCATTAGGGGATTCACCATTTGGGCATGACACCAGGCCAGCGACGATGCGCTCACACCCGTTCGTCTTCCAGGCTGCAGTCACATGGGCCCTTGGCGGTGGGTGTCCTGGTTCCTGTCAGCTCACATCAGAGGATTGAATCCCGCCATGGCCTGGCTTGGATCCTCTGCCGCTGCATCTGGTTCCAGCCATCTCATCAATCTGGCAACATACCTCGACGATGACCGAAGCAAACAGCATGGTATATGAACGTGCATCAGGGGATTCACCATTCGGGCATGACACCGCGCCAGCGACGATGCGCTCACACCCGTTCGTTTTCCAGGCTACAGTCACATGGGCCGTTGGCGGTGGATTAATAGGCTCCTGCTAGCTCACATCAGAGGTCTCAATCCCGCCATGGCCTGCCTTGGATCCTCTGCCCCTGCATCTGCTTCAAGCCGGCTCATCAATCTGGCAATCTACCTCGACGATGACCGAAGCAAACAGCTTGGCATATGAACGCGCATCAGGGGCTTCGCCATTTCGCCATGACACCGCGCCAGCGACCATGCGGTCACACCCGTTCGTATTCCAGGCTGCAGTCACTTGGGCCGTTTGCGGTGGGTGTCTTGGTTCCTGTCAGCTCACATCAGAGGTTTCAATTCCACCATGGCCTGCCTTGGATCCTCTGCCGCTGCATCTGGTTCAAGCCATCTCATCAATATGGCAACCTACCTCGACGATGACCGAAGCAAACAGCATGGCATATGAACGCGCATCAGGGGCTTCGCCATTTGGGCATGACACCGCGCCAGCGACCATACGCTCACTCCCGTTCGTTTTCCATGCTGCAGTCACATGTGCCGTTTGCGGTGGGTGTCTTGGTTCCTATCAGCTCACATCAGAGGTTTCAATCCCGCCATGGCCTGCCATGGATCATCTGCCGCTGCATCTGGTTCAAGTCATCTCATCAATCTGGCAACCTACCTCGATGATGACCGAAGCAAACAGCATGACATATAAACGAGCATCAGGGGCTTCGCCATTTTTGCATGACACCGCGCCAGCGACGATGCGCTCACACCCGTTCGTTTTCCAGGATGCAGTCAGATGGGCCGTTTGCGGTGGGTGTGTTGGTTCCTGTCAGCTCACATCAGAGGTTTCATTCCCGCCATGGCCTGCCTTGGATCCTCTGCCGCTGCATCTGGTTCAAGCCATCTCATCAATCTGGCAACCTACCTCGACGATGACCGAAGCAAACAGCATGGCATATGAACTCGCATCATGGGATTCACCATTTGGACTTGACACCGCGCCAGCGACGATGCGCTCACACACGTTCGTTTTGCAGGCTGCAGTCACATGAGCCGTTTGCGGTGGGTGTCTTGGTTCCTGTCAGCTCACATCAGAGGTTTCAATCCCGCCGTGGCCTGCCTTGGATCCTCTGCCGCTGCATCTGGTTCAAGCCATCTCATCAATCTGGCAACCTACCTCGACGATGTCCGAAGCAAACAGCATGACATATGAACGCGCATCGTAGGATTGACTATTAGGGCATGACACCACGCCAGCGACGATGCGCTCACACCCGTTCGTTTTCCAGCCTGCAGTCACATGGGCCGTTTGCGGTGGGTGTCTTGGTTCCTGTCAGCTCACATCAGAGGTTTCAATCCCGCCATGGCCTGCCTTGGATCATCTGCCGCTGCATCTGGTTCAAGTCATCTCATCAATCTGGCAACCTACCTCGATGATGACCGAAGCAAACAGCATGGCATATAAACGCGCATCAGGGGCTTCTCCATTTTTGCATGACACCGCGCCAGCGACAATGCGCTCACACCCGTTCGTTTTCCAGGATGCAGTCAGATGGGCCGTTTGCGGTCGGTGTCTTGGTTCCTGTGAGCTCACATCAGAGGTTTCATTCCCGCCATGGCCTGCCTTGGATCCTCTGCCGCTGCATCTGGTTCAAGCCATCTCATCAATCTGGCAACCTACCTCGACGATGACCGAAGCAAACAGCATGGCATATGAACTCGCATCATGGGATTCACCATTTGGGCTTGACAACGCGCCAGCGACGATGCGCTCACACACGTTCGTTTTGCAGGCTGCAGTCACATGAGCCGTTTGCGGTGGGTGTCTTGGTTCCTGTTGGCTCACATCAGAGGTTTCAATCCCGCCATGGCCTGCCTTGGATCCTCTGCCGGTGCATCTGGTTCAAGCCATCTCATCAATCTGGCAACCTACCTCGACGATGACCGAAGCAAACAGCAAGCCATATGAACTCGCATGCAAGCCATATGAACTCGCATCATGGGATTCACCATTTGGGCATGACACCGCGCCAGCGACGATGAGCTCACACCCGTTCGTTTTCAAAGGCTGCAGTCACATGGGCCGTTTGCGGTGAATTTCTACGTTCCTGCCAGCTTACATCAGAGGTTTCAATCCCGCCTTGACCTGCCTTGGATCCTCTGCCACTGCATCTGGTTCAAGCCATCTCATCAATCGGTCAACCTACCTCGACGATGACCGAAGCAAACAGCATGGCATATGAACACGCATCATGGGATTCACCATTTCGGCATGACACAGCGCCAGCGACGATGCGCTCACACACGTTCGTTTTGCAGGCTGCAGTCACATGGGCAGTTTGCGGTGGGTGTCTTGGTTCCTGTCAGCTCACATCAGAGGTTTCAATCCCGCCATGGCCTGCCTTGGATCCTCTGCCAATGCATCTCCTTCAAGGCGGCTCATCAATCTGGCAACCTACCTCGACGTTGACCGAAGCAAACAGCATGGCATATAATCGCGCTTCAGGGGCTTCGCCATTTGGGTATGATACCCCGCCAGCGACTATCAGCGCACACCCATTCGTTTTCCAGGCTGCAGTCACATGGGCCGTTTGCGGTGGGTTTCTTGGTTCCTGTCAGCTCACATCAGAGGTTTCGATCCCGCCATGGCCTGCCTTGGATCCTCTGCCGCTGCATCTGGTTCAAGCCATCTCATCTATCTGGCAACCTACCTCGACGATGACCGAAGCAAACAGCATGCATATAAACGCGATTCAGGGGATTCGGCATTTGGGCATGACACCCCGCCAGCGACGATGAGCTCATACCCATTCGTTTTCCAGGCTGCAGTCACATGGACCGTTTGAGGTGGATTTCTAGGTTCCTGCCAGCTCACATCAGAGATTTCGATCCCGCCATGGCCTGCCATGGATCCTCTGGCACTGCATCTGGTTCAAGCCGGCTCATCAATCTGGAAACCTACCTCGACGATGACCGAAGCGAACAGCATGGCATATGAACGAGCATAAGTGGATTCACCATTTGGGCATGACACCGCGCCAGGGACGATGAGCTCACACCCGTTCGTTTTCCAGCCAGCAGTCACATGGGCCGTTTGCGGTGGATTTCTAGGTTCCTGCCAGCTCACATCAGAGGTTTTATTCCCGCCGTGGTCTGCATTGGATCCTCTGCCGCTGCATCTGGTTCAAGCCATCTCATCAATCTGGCAACCTACCTCGATGATGACCGAAGCAAACAGCATGACATATGAACGCGCATCATGGGATTCACTATTAGGGCATGACACCGCGCCAGCGACGATGCGCTCACACCCGTTCGTTTTCCAGCCTGCAGTCACATGGGCCGTTTGCGGTGGGTGTCTTGGTTGCTGTCAGATCACATCAGAGGTTTCAATCCCACCATGGTCTGCCTTGGATCCTCTGCCGCTGCATCTATTTCAAGCCATCTCTTCAAACTGGCAACCTACCTCGACGATGACCGAAGCAAACAGCATGTCATATAAACGCGCTTCAGGGGCTTCGCCATTTGGGTATCATACCCCGCCAGCGACTATGAGCGCACACCCATTCCTTTTCCAGGCTGCAGTCACATGGGCCGTTTGCGGTGGATTTCTACGTTCCTGCCAGCTCACATCAGAGGTTTCAATCCCGCCATGGCCTGCTTTGGATCCTCTGCCACTACATCTGCTTCAAGCCGGCTCATCAATCTGGCAATCTACCTCGACGATGACCGAAGCAAACAGCTTGGCATATGAACGCGCATCAGGGGCTTCGCCATTCAGCCATGACACCGCGCCAGCGACCATACGCTCAGTCCCGTTCGTTTTCCATGCCGCAGTCACATGGGCCGTTTGCGGTGGGTGTCTGGGTTCCTATCAGCTCACATCAGAGGTTTCAATCCCGCCATGGCCTGCCTTAGATCATCTGCCGCTGCATCTGGTTCAAGTCATCTCATCAATCTGGCAACCTACCTCGATGATGACCGAAGCAAACAGCGTGGCATATAAACGCGCATCAGGGGCTTCGCCATTTTTGCATGACACCGCGCCAGCGACGATGCGCTCACACCCGTTCGTTTTCCAGGATGCAGTCAGATGGGCCGTTTGCGGTGGGTGTCTTGGTTCCTGTCGGCTCACATCAGAGGTTTCATTCCCGCCATGGCCTGCCTTGGATCCTCTGTCGCTGCATCTGGTTCAAGCCATCTCATCAATCGGTCAACCACCTCGACGATGACCGAAGCAAACAGCATGGCATATGAACACGCACCATGGGATTCACCATTTCGGCATGACACAGCTCCAGCGACGATGCGCTCACACACGTTCGTTTTGCAGGCTGCAGTCACATGGGCAGTTTGCGGTGGGTGTCTTGGTTCCTGTCAGCTCACATGAGAGGTTTCAATCCCGCCATGGCCTGCCTTGGATCCTCTGCCAATGCATCTCCTTCAAGGCGGCTCATCAATCTGGCAACCTACCTCGACGTTGACCGAAGCAAACAGCCTGACATAAAAACGCGCATAAGGGGCTTCGCCATTTGGGCATGACACCGCGCCAGCGACGATGAGCTCACACCCTTTCGTTTTCCAGGCTGCAGTCACATGGACCGTTTGCGGTGGGTGTCTTGGTTCCTGTCAGCTCACATCATGGGTTTCAATCCCGCGATGGACTGCCTTGGATCCTCTGCCGCTGCATCTAGTTCAAGCCATCTCATCAATCTGGCAACCTACCTCGACGATGACCGAAGCAAACAGCATGACATATGAACGCGCATCATGGGATTGACTATTACGGCATGACACCGCGCCAGCGACGATGCGCTCACACCCGTTCGTTTTCCAGCCTGCAGTCACATGGGCCGTTTGCGGTGGGTGTCTTGGTTGCTGTCAGCTCACATCAGAGGTTTCAATCCCACCATGGCCTGCCTCGGATCCTCTCCCGCTGCATCTGGTTCAAGCCATCTCATCAATCTGGCAACCTACCTCGATGATGACCGAAGCAAACAGCATGACATATGAACGCGCTTCAGGGGCTTCGCCATTTGGGTATGATACCCCGCCAGCGACTATGAGCGCACACCCATTCGTTTTCCAGGCTGCAGTCACATGGGCCGTTTGCGGTGGGTTTCTTGGTTCCTGTCAGCTCACATCAGAGGTTTCGATCCCGCCTTGGCCTGCCTTGGATCCTTTGCCGCTGCCTCTGGTTCAAGCCATCTCATCTATCTGGCAACCTACCTCGACGATGACCGAAGCAAAGAGCATGGCATATAAACGCGATTCAGGGGCTTCGCCATTTGGGCATCACACCCCGCCAGCGACGATGAGCTCAAACCCATTCGTTTTCCAGGCTGCAGTCACAAGGGCCGTTTGAGGTGGATTTTTAGGTTCCTGCCAGCTCACATCAGAGGTTTCGATCCCGCCATGGCCTGCCTAGGATCATCTGGAACTGCATCTGGTTCAAGCCGGCTCATCAGTCAGGACACCTACCTCGACGATGACCGAAGCAAACAGCATGGCATGTGAACGAGCATAAGTGGATTCACCTTTTGGGTATGACACCGCGCCAGCGACGATGAGCTCACACCCGCTTGTTTTGCAGGCTGCAGTCACATGGGCCGTTTGCGGTGGATTTCTAGGTTCCTGCCAGCTCACATCAGAGGTTTCAATCCCGCCATGGCCTGCCTTGGATCCTCTGCCAATGCATCTCCTTCAAGGCGGCTCATCAATCTGGCAACCTACCTCGACGTTGACCGACGCAAACAGTATGACATAAAAACGCGCATAAGGGGCTTCGCCATTTGGGCATGACACCGCGCCAGCGACGATGAGCTCACACCCTTTCGTTTTCCAGGCTGCAGTCACATGGACCGTTTGCGGTGGGTGTCTTGGTTCCTGTCAGCTCACATCATGGGTTTCAATCCCGCGATGGACTGCCTTGGATCCTCTGCCGCTGCATCTAGTTCAAGCCATCTCATCAATCTGGCAACCTACCTCGACGATGACCGAAGCAAACAGCATTACATTTGAACGCGCATCATGGGATTGACTATTACGGCATGACACCGCGCCAGCGACGATGCGCTCACACCCGTTCGTTTTCCAGCCTGCAGTCACATGGGCCGTTTGCGGTGGGTGTCTTGGTTGCTGTCAGCTCACATCAGAGGTTTCAATCCCACCATGGCCTGCCTTGGATCCTCTGCCGCTGCATCTGGTTCAAGCCATCTCATCTATCTGGCAACCTACCTCGACGATGACCGAAGCAAACAGCATGGCATATAAACGGGATTCAGGGGCTTCGCCATTTGGGCATGACACCAGGCCAGCGACGATGCGCTCACGCCCGTTCGTTTTCCAGGCGACAGTCACATGGGCTGTTGGCGGTGGATTTCTAGGTTCCTGCTAGCTCACATCAGAGGTTTCAATCCCGCCATGGCCTGCTTTGGAACCTCTGCCACTGCATCTGCTTCAAGCCGGCTCATCAATCTGACAATCTACCTCGACGATGACCGAAGCAAACAGCTTGGCATATGAACGCGCATCAGGGGCTTCGCCATTCCGCCAAGACACCGCGCCAGCGACCATACGCTCACTCCCGTTCGTTTTCCATGCCGCAGTCACATGGGCCGTTTGCGGTGGGTGTCTTGGTTCCTATCAGCTCACATCAGAGGTTTCAATCCCGCCATGGCCTGCCTTGGATCATCTGCCGCTGCATCTGGTTCAAGTCATCTCATCAATCTGGCAACCTACCTCGATGATGACCGAAGCAAACAGCATGGCATATAAACGCGCATCAGGGGCTTCGCCATTTTTGCATGACACCGCGCCAGCGACGATGCGCTCACACCCGTTCGTTTTCCAGGATGCAGTCAGATGGGCCGTTTGCGGTGGGTGTCTTGGTTCCTGTCAGCTCACATCAGAGGTTTCATTCCCGCCATGGCCTGCCTTGGATCCTCTGGCGCTGCATCTGGTTCAAGCCATCTCATCAATCTGGCAACCTACCTCGACGATGACCGAAGCAAACAGCATGGCATATGAACTCGCATCATGGGATTCACCATTTGGGCTTGACACCGCGCCAGCGACGATGTGCTCACACACGTTCGTTTTGCAGGCTGCAGTCACATGAGCCGATTGCGGTGGGTGTCTTGGTTCCTGTCAGCTCACATCAGAGGTTTCAATCCCGCCATGGCCTGCCTTGGATCCTCTGCCGCTGCATCTGGTTCAAGCCATCTCATCAATCTGGCAACCTACCTCGACGATGACCGAAGCAAACAGCAAGCCATATGAACTCTCATCATGGGATTCACCATTTGGGCATGACACCGCGCCAGCGACGATGAGCTCACACCCGTTCGTTTTCAAGTCTGCAGTCACATGAGCCGTTTGCGGTGGATTTCTACGTTCCTGCCAGCTCACATCAGAGGCTTCAATCCCGCCTTGACCTGCCTTGGATCCTCTGCCGCTGCATCTGGTTCAAGCCATCGCATCAATCGGTCAACCTACCTCGACGATGACCGAAGCAAACAGCATGGCATATGAACACGCATCATGGGATTCACAATTTCGGCATGACACAGCTCCAGCGACGATGCGCTCACACACGTTCGTTTTGCAGGCTGCAGTCACATGGGCAGTTTGCGGTGGGTGTCTTGGTTCCTGTCAGCTCACATCAGAGGTTTCAATCCCGCCATGGCCTGCCTTGGATCCTCTGCCAATGCATCTCCTTCAAGGCGGCTCATCAATCTGGCAACCTACCTCGACGTTGACCGAAGCAAACAGCCTGACATAAAAACGCGCATAAGGGGCTTCGCCATTTGGGCATGACACCGCGCCAGCGACGATGAGCTCACACCCTTTCGTTTTCCAGGCTGCAGTCACATGGACCGTTTGCGGTGGGTGTCTTGGTTCCTGTCAGCTCACATCATGGGTTTCAATCCCGCCATGGACTGCCTTGGATCCTCTGCCGCTGCATCTAGTTCAAGCCATCTCATCAATCTGGCAACCTACCTCGACGATGACCGAAGCAAACAGCATGACATATGAACGCGCATCATGGGATTGACTATTAGGGCATGACACCGCGCCAGCGACGATGCGCTCACACCCGTTCGTTTTCCAACCTGCAGTCACATGGGCCGTTTGCGGTGGGTGTCTTGGTTGCTGTCAGCTCACATCAGAGGTTTCAATCCCACCATGGCCTGCCTCGGATCCTCTGCCGCTGCATCTCTTTCAAGCCATCTCATCAAACTGGCAACCTACCTCGACGATGACCGAAGCAAACAGCATGGCATATAAACGCGCTTCAGGGGCTTCGCCATTTGGGTATGATACCCCGCCAGCGACTATCAGCGCACACCCATTCGTTTTCCAGGCTGCAGTCACATGGGCCGTTGGCGGTGGATTTCTAGGCTCCTGCTAGCTCACATCAGAGGTTTCAATCCCGCCATGGCCTGACTTGGATCCTCTGCCCCTGCATCTGCTTCAAGCCGGCTCATCAATCTGGCAATCTACCTCGACGATGACCGAAGCAAACAGCTTGGCATATGAACGCGCATCAGGGGCTTCGCCATTTCGCCATGACACCGCGCCAGCGACCATGCGGTCACACCCGTTCGTATTCCAGGCTGCAGTCACTTGGGCCGTTTGCGGTGGGTGTCTTGGTTCCTGTCAGCTCACATCAGAGGTTTCAATTCCACCATGGCCTGCCTTGGATCCTCTGCCGCTGCATCTGGTTCAAGCCATCTGATCAATCTGGCAACCTACCTCGACGATGACCGAAGCAAACAGCATGGCATATGAACGCGCATCAGGGGCTTCGCCATTTGGGCATGACACCGCGCCAGCGACCATACGCTCACTCCCGTTCGTTTTCCATGCTGCAGTCACATGGGCCGTTTGCGGTGGGTGTCTTGGTTCCTATCAGCTCACATCAGAGGTTTCAATCCCGCCATGGAATGCCTTGGATCATCTGCCGCTGCATCTCGTTCAAGTCATCTCATCAATCTGGCAACCTACCTCGATGATGACCGAAGCAAACAGCATGGCATATAAACGCGCATCAGGGGCTTCGCCATTTTTGCATGACACCGCGCCAGCGACAATGCGCTCACACCCGTTCGTTTTCCAGCCTGCAGTCACATGGGCCGTTTGCGGTGGGTGTCTTGGTTGCTGTCAGCTCACATCAGAGGTTTCAATCCCACCATGGCCTGCCTCGGATCCTCTGCCGCTGCATCTGTTTCAAGCCATCTCATCAAACTGGCAACCTACCTCGACGATGACCGAAGCAAACAGCATGGCATATAATCGCGCTTCAGGGGCTTCGCCATTTGGGTATGATACCCCGCCAGCGACGATGAGCTCACACCCATTCGTTTTCCAGGCTGCAGTCACATGTGCCGTTTGAGGTGGATTTCTAGGTTCCTGCCAGCTCACATCAGAGGTTTGGATCCCGCCATGGCCTGCCTTGGATCCTCGGCCGCTGCATCTGGTTCAAGCCATCTCATCTATCTGGCAACCTACCTCGACGATGACCGAAGCAAACAGCATGGCATATAAACGCGATTCAGGGGATTCGGCATTTGGGCATGACACCCTGCCAGCGACGATGAGCTCATACCCATTCGTTTTCCAGGCTGCAGTCACATGGACCGTTTGAGGTGGATTTCTAGGTTCCTGCCAGCTCACATCAGAGGTTTGGATCCCGCCATGGCCTGCCTTGGATCCTCTGGCACTGCATCTGGTTCAAGCCGGCTCATCAATCTGGAAACCTACCTCGACGATGACCGAAGAAACAGCATGGCATATGAACGAGCATAAGTGGATTCACCATTTGGGCATGACGCCGCGCCAGGGACGATAAGCTCACACCCGTTCGTTTTCCAGCCAGCAGTCACATGGGCCGTTTGCGGTGGATTTCTAGGTTCCTGCCAGCTCACATCAGAGGTTTTATTCCCGCCGTGGTCTGCATTGGATCCTCTGCCGCTGCATCTGATTCAAGCCATCTCATCAATCTGGCAACCTACCTCGATGATGACCGAAGCAAACAGCATGACATATGAACGCGCATCATGGGATTCACTATTAGGGCATGACACCGCGCCAGCGACGATGCGCTCACACCCTCTCGTTTTCCAGCCTGCAGTCACATGGGCCGTTTGCGGTGGGTGTCTTGGTTGCTGTCAGATCACATCAGAGGTTTCAATCCCACCATGGCCAGCCTCGGATCCTCTGCCGCTGCATCTGTTTCAAGCCATCTCTTCAAACTGGCAACCTACCTCGACGATGACCGAAGCAAACAGCATGTCATATAAACATGCTTCAGGGGCTTCGCCATTTGGGTATGATACCCCGCCAGCGACTATGAGCGCACACCCATTCGTTTTCCAGGCTGCAGTCACATGGGCCGTTTGCGATGGGTTTCTTGGTTCCTGTCAGCTCACATCAGAGGTTTCAATCCCGCCATGGCCTGCCTTGGATCCTCTGCCGCTGCATCTGGTTCAAGCCATCTCATCTATCTGGCAACCTACCTCGACGATGACCGAAGCAAACAGCATGGCATATAAACGCGATTCAGGGGCTTCGCCATTTGGGCATGACACCAGGCCAGCGACGATGCGCTCACGCCCGTTCGTTTTCCAGGCGACAGTCACATGGGCCGTTGGCGGTGGATTTCTAGGTTACTGCTAGCTCACATCAGAGGTTTCAATCCCGCCATGGCCTGCTTTGGATCCTCCGCCACTGCATCTGCTTCAAGCCGGCTCATCAATCTGGCAATCTACCTCGACGATGACCGAAGCAAACAGCTTGGCATATGAACGCGCATCAGGGGCTTCGCCATTCCGCCATGACACTGCGCCAGCGACCATACGCTCACTCCCGTTCGTTTTCCATGCCGCAGTCACATGGGCCGTTTGCGGTGGGTGTCTTGGTTCCTATCAGCTCACATCAGAGGTTTCAATCCCGCCATGGCCTGCCGTGGATCATCTGCCGCTGCATCTGGTTCAAGTCATCTCATCAATCTGGCAACCTACCTCGATGATGACCGAAGCAAACAGCATGGCATATAAACGCGCATCAGGGGCTTCGCCATTTTTGCATGACACCGCGCCAGCGACGATGCGCTCACACCCGTTCGTTTTCCAGGATGCAGTCAGATGGGCCGTTTGCGGTGGGTGTCTTGGTTCCTGTCAGCTCACATCAGAGGTTTCATTCCCGCCATGGCCTGCCTTGGATCCTCTGCCGCTGCATCTGGTTCAAGCCATCTCATCAATCTGGCAACCTACCTCGACGATGACCGAAGCAAACAGCATGGCATATGAACTCGCATCATGGGATTCACCATTTGGGCTTGACACCGCGCCAGCGACGATGCGCTCACACACGTTCGTTTTGCAGGCTGCAGTCACATGAGCCGTTTGCGGTGGGTGTCTTGGTTCCTGTCAGCTCACATCAGAGGTTTCAATCCCGCCATGGCCTGCCTTGGATCCTCTGCCGCTGCATCTGGTTCAAGCCATCTCATCAATCTGGCAACCTACCTCGACGATGACCGAAGCAAACAGCAAGCCATATGAACTCGCATCATGGGATTCACCATTTGGGCATGACACCGCGCCAGCGACGATGAGCTCACACCCGTTCGTTTTCAAGTCTGCAGTCACATGGGCCGTTTGCGGTGGATTTCTACGTTCCTGCCAGCTCACATCAGAGGTTTCAATCCCGCCTTGACCTGCCTTGGATCCTCTGCCGCTGCATCTGGTTCAAGCCATCTCATCAATCGGTCAACCTACCTCGACGATGACCGAAGCAAACAGCATGGCATATGAACACGCATCATGGGATTCACCATTTCGGCATGACACAGCTCCAGCGACGATGCGCTCACACACGTTCGTTTTGCAGGCTGCAGTCACATGGGCAGTTTGCGGCGGGTGTCTTGGTTCCTGTCAGCTCACATCAGAGGTTTCAATCCCACCATGGCCTGCCTCGGATCCTCTGCCGCTGCATCTGTTTCAAGCCATCTCATCAATCTGGCAACCTACCTCGACGATGACCGAAGCAAACAGCATGGCATATGAACGCGCTTCAGGGGCTTCGCCATTTGGGTATGACACCCCGCCAGCGACGATGAGCTCACACCCGTTCGTTTTCCAGCCTGCAGTCACATGGGCCGTTTGCGGTGGATTTCTAGGTTCCTGCCAGCTCACATCAGTGGTTTTGATTCCCGCCGTGGCCTGCCTTGGATCCTCTGCCGCTGCATCTGGTTCAAGCCATCTCATCTATCTGGCAACCTACCTCGACGATGACCGAAGCAAACAGCATGGCATATAAACGCGATTCAGGGGCTTCGCCATTTGGGCATGACACCCCGCCAGCGACGATGAGCTCATACCCATTCGTTTTCCAGGCTGCAGTCACATGGACCGTTTGAGGTGGATTTCTAGGTTCCTGCCAGCTCACATCAGAGGTTTCGATCCCGCCATGGCCTGCCTTGGATCCTCTGGCACTGCATCTGGTTCAAGCCGGCTCATCAATCTGGAAACCTACCTCGACGATGACCGAAGCAAACAGCATGGCATATAAACGCGCATAAGGGGCTTCGCCATTTGGGCATGACACCGCGCCAGCGACGATGAGCTCACACCCATTCGTTTTCCAGGCTGCAGTCACATGGGCCGTTTGCGGTGGATTTCTAGGTTCCTGCCAGCTCACATCAGAGGTTTCGATCCCGCCATGGCCTGCCTTGGATCCTCTGCCGCTGCATCTGGTTCAAGCCATCTCATCAATCTGGCAACCTACCTCGATGATGACCGAAGCAAACAGCATGACATGTGAACGAGCATAAGTGGATTCACCTTTTGGGTATGACACCGCGCCAGCGACGATGCGCTCACACCCTCTCGTTTTCCAGCCTGCAGTCACATGGGCCGTTTGCGGTGGGTGTCTTGGTTGCTGTCAGATCACATCAGAGGTTTCAATCCCACCATGGCCAGCCTCGGATCCTCTGCCGCTGCATCTGTTTCAAGCCATCTCTTCAAACTGGCAACCTACCTCGACGATGACCGAAGCAAACAGCATGTCATATAAACATGCTTCAGGGGCTTCGCCATTTGGGTATGATACCCCGCCAGCGACTATGAGCGCACACCCATTCGTTTTCCAGGCTGCAGTCACATGGGCCGTTTGCGATGGGTTTCTTGGTTCCTGTCAGCTCACATCAGAGGTTTCGATCCCGCCATGGCCTGCCTTGGATCCTCTGCCGCTGCATCTGGTTCAAGCCATCTCATCTATCTGGCAACCTACCTCGACGATGACCGAAGCAAACAGCATGGCATATAAACGCGATTCAGGGGCTTCGCCATTTGGGCATGACACCAGGCCAGCGACGATGCGCTCACGCCCGTTCGTTTTCCAGGCGACAGTCACATGGGCCGTTGGCGGTGGATTTCTAGGTTACTGCTAGCTCACATCAGAGGTTTCAATCCCGCCATGGCCTGCTTTGGATCCTCCGCCACTGCATCTGCTTCAAGCCGGCTCATCAATCTGGCAATCTACCTCGACGATGACCGAAGCAAACAGCTTGGCATATGAACGCGCATCAGGGGCTTCGCCATTCCGCCATGACACTGCGCCAGCGACCATACGCTCACTCCCGTTCGTTTTCCATGCCGCAGTCACATGGGCCGTTTGCGGTGGGTGTCTTGGTTCCTATCAGCTCACATCAGAGGTTTCAATCCCGCCATGGCCTGCCGTGGATCATCTGCCGCTGCATCTGGTTCAAGTCATCTCATCAATCTGGCAACCTACCTCGATGATGACCGAAGCAAACAGCATGGCATATAAACGCGCATCAGGGGCTTCGCCATTTTTGCATGACACCGCGCCAGCGACGATGCGCTCACACCCGTTCGTTTTCCAGGATGCAGTCAGATGGGCCGTTTGCGGTGGGTGTCTTGGTTCCTGTCAGCTCACATCAGAGGTTTCATTCCCGCCATGGCCTGCCTTGGATCCTCTGCCGCTGCATCTGGTTCAAGCCATCTCATCAATCTGGCAACCTACCTCGACGATGACCGAAGCAAACAGCATGGCATATGAACTCGCATCATGGGATTCACCATTTGGGCTTGACACCGCGCCAGCGACGATGCGCTCACACACGTTCGTTTTGCAGGCTGCAGTCACATGAGCCGTTTGCGGTGGGTGTCTTGGTTCCTGTCAGCTCACATCAGAGGTTTCAATCCCGCCATGGCCTGCCTTGGATCCTCTGCCGCTGCATCTGGTTCAAGCCATCTCATCAATCTGGCAACCTACCTCGACGATGACCGAAGCAAACAGCAAGCCATATGAACTCGCATCATGGGATTCACCATTTGGGCATGACACCGCGCCAGCGACGATGAGCTCACACCCGTTCGTTTTCAAGTCTGCAGTCACATGGGCCGTTTGCGGTGGATTTCTACGTTCCTGCCAGCTCACATCAGAGGTTTCAATCCCGCCTTGACCTGCCTTGGATCCTCTGCCGCTGCATCTGGTTCAAGCCATCTCATCAATCGGTCAACCTACCTCGACGATGACCGAAGCAAACAGCATGGCATATGAACACGCATCATGGGATTCACCATTTCGGCATGACACAGCTCCAGCGACGATGCGCTCACACACGTTCGTTTTGCAGGCTGCAGTCACATGGGCAGTTTGCGGCGGGTGTCTTGGTTCCTGTCAGCTCACATCAGAGGTTTCGATCCCA
>JARKHS020022661.1:0-82015 GCA_030143305.2 Amblyomma americanum
TTGTAGGGGTGTGTTTATTCAGTGAACCCAGATGATTCCAGCCGCTCAGGGGAGACTCGCAGCGAAGCGTCAGGCGTGGCGAAAGAGCAAGGCAGCGAACAACTTCTTCGTCCTTGAGAGCGGCAGCACGCGACGCATGTCAGTGGTTATATCGATGAAGATTACCACACTACAGTTTCCCCCCGGGCAGAGAAGGAGCCATCCTGGCGACTCATGGTGCCGAAAGGACAGACGGATCGTAGTAGGGCTTGATTCGGTCCACATGAACTATTTCGCGTCCACGGCGACGCAAGTCCGCAGATGGCGTAACGGGCTCAACTACGTAGTTCACAGGAGATGTTTTTTGAAGCACTCGGTATGGACCGTGATACCGAGCAAGAAGCTTCTTTGACAGGCCGGCGGTTGTGGCAGGAACCCAGAGCCACACCAGGGAGTTGGGCGCATATGAAGGCGCCTCACCAGTGTCACGATGGTGTTTTTGTTGCCATTGATTTTCCGTTGTGAGCGAACGAGCGAGCTGACGGCATTCTTCTGCATACTGGGCGGCGTCCGAGAGTGGCGTCGATTCAGAAACATCAGGGCGGTAGGGAAAAAGCGCGTCCATTGTGCAGGTTGGCTCGCGCCCGTAAAGAAGAAAAAAGGGAGAGAATCCAGTGGTGGTCTGTATCGCAGTGTTGTACGCGTAGGTTACGAAGGGAAGAACGTGGTCCCAGTTGGAATGAGCGTCGTTGACGTACATGGCCAGCATGTCACTCAGAGTACGGTTGAAGCGTTCTGTCAGGCCATTCGTCTGAGGGTGGTAAGAAGTAGCGGTGCGATGAATGATGCGACATTCTTTCAGTAGGGCCTCGAGAGCGTCGCACAAGAAAACGCGTCCGCGGTCACTGAGCAGTTCCTTCGGAGTCCCGTGGCGAAGAATCAAGTTGTTGAGAATGAACAAAGCAACGTCTCTTGCAGAGGCAGAGGGTAACGGTGATGTTTCAGTGTAGCGAGTCAGATGGTCTACTGCCACAATAATCCACCGGTTTCCAGCAGGAGTAGTCGGAAGAGGGCCATAGAGATCTATGCCAACGCGGTCAAACGGACGAGCAGGGCAGGGTAACGGCTGCAACGAAACAGAGGACTTCTGAGGAGTTTTTCGGCGTTGACAAGATTCGCAAGCGCGCACGAAATGTCTTACGAAGCGGTACATTCCACGCCAGTAAAATCGCAGACGTAGGCGTGTGTAGGTTTTCAATACGCCACCGTGAGCACATTGTGGGTCACCATGGTACGCAGCACAAATGTCGGCGCGGAGATGACGCGGGATGACTAGAAGCCACTTCCGTCCATCAAGCAAATAATTGCGGCGATAGAGAAGACCGTCACGAATGGAGAAGTGGTGTGCTTGGCGGACGAGCGCTTTGGAGGAATGACCGGGAGTAGGACTTGAGAGAAAATTCAAAAGTGCATTGATCCAGGGGTCATTCCGCTGCTCGGTAGCCATGTCGATAGTTGTAAGAGTCGACATATCGTAGGCACAGACGTGGTCAGACGAATTATCTCTAGGCAATGGCGAGCGGGAAAGAGCATCCGCGTCCGTATGCTTCAGCCCTGATCGATAAATGACATGAATGTCAAACTCCTGGAGACGAAGAGCCCAGCGAGCAAGGCGACCGGATGGGTCTTTCAGAGAGGCAAGCCAGCACAAAGCGTGGTGATCGGTCACAACGTAAAACGGTCGACCATACACATAAGGACGAAATTTTCCGATAGCCCAAATAATGGCCAAACATTCCCTTTCTGTGACTGAATAATTAGATTCTGCCTTTGTCAATGTTCGGCTGGCGTATGCCACAACATACTCGCTGTAACCAGGCTTACGTTGGGTAAGGACGGCACCAAGCCCAATACCGCTGGCATCAGTGTGGATCTCCGTAGGCGCAGCCGGATCAAAGTGGCGTAGAATGGGCGGCGAAACCAAAAGGCGGCGTAAAGTGTCAAAGGCTTTATCGCAGGCTGGAGTCCAGGCGGAAAGGTCGGAGCTGCCGGCAAGGAGCTGGGTCAGAGGAGCGATGATAGAGGCGAAGTTCAAGATGAAACGTCGAAAGTAGGAGCAGAGGCCGATAAAGCTCCGAAGCTGCTTCAGGGAGGTTGGCTTCGGGAACTCTGCAACTGCGCGAAGTTTGGTGGGGTCGGGAAGAATGCCGTCCTTAGAAACTACGTGGCCTAAAATTGTGAGTTTTCGAGCGGCAAAGTGGCACTTCTTCAAATTCAACTGAAGCCCAGCGCCGGCGAGACACGTGAGGACATCCTTTAGGCGGAGAAGGTGAGAAGAAAAGTCGGCAGAAAAAACTACGATGTCGTCCAGATAACAAAGACAGGTCTGCCACTTGAGTCCACGAAGAACAGTGTCCATCAGGCGCTCGAAAGTAGCCGGGGCATTGCAGAGGCCAAAGGGCATAACGTTGAACTCGTATAATCCATCCGGTGTTATAAAGGCAGTTTTCGAGCGGTCATTATCAGCCATCGGTACCTGCCAGTAGCCGGAGCGCAAATCCAAAGAGGAGAAATACTCGGCTCCCTGTAAACAGTCCAAGGCGTCGTCGATTCGCGGCAAAGGATAGACATCTTTGCGCGTGATTTTGTTAAGCCTACGGTAATCGACGCAAAACCGGATGGAACCATCTTTCTTGGTGACCAAAACAACCGGAGAAGCCCATGGACTGTTAGATGGCTGTATGACGCCCCGGCGAAGCATGTCGTCCACGTTGTCAGCAATGACTTGGCGCTCAGAGGCCGACACGCGATAAGGACGCTGTCGTAAAGGTGCGTTTGTACCAGTGTCGATTGCGTGCGTAACGACAGACGTGCGACCCAGAGCAGTGTGAGGAAGGTCGAAGGCAGAAGTGAAGTTCTGTAGAAGAGCAGCGAGTTGATCGCGTTGTGCGGGTGGGAGATCTGCGTCAATAGCTTGTTGAAGAACATCGGGTGGCGTCGAAGCGGTCGCTGTATCGCAAGAGCTGAGCACATTAACGTCTAATGAAGTAGGCGTTGCAGGAAGAGTATTTACAAGCGCGGGATCAAGTTCTTCAATACGACCGAGACACTCGCCGCGTAGCAGGACGGACGGGCACGAAAATGGATTTGAGACGTACATTGCACTAAGGCCATCTTCGATCTTGAGGACCGCAAATGGAAGCAGGAGGCAGGGATGGCGTGAAGCGGCGTCGGAAGGTGTGAAGAAGACAGTCGAACTAATAACGCTTTCACAGGAGAGTGGAACGAGGGCAGCAGAAAATGGAGGAATGTCTGTGTCACTGGCGACGAGGAGTTTTGCAGGCCGGGTAGGGACGTCACACAAGACGGTATCACAAAGAGGTAAAAAGGAAACTTCCGCGCGGGCGCAGTCAATAACGGCATGATGAGTGGAAAGGAAATCGTAGCCCAGGATGATGTCGTGTGAGCAGCGAGACAGTACAATAAACTCGATGGTGTATAAGACGTCTTCGATGAGAACACGGGCCGTGCACGCCGCTGAGGGATGAATGCGCTGTGATGAGGCGGTGCGAAGCGAAAAGTCGGAAAGTGCGGTGGTCACCTTACGAAGACGACGGCAAAGAGCTTCACTGATGACTGATACGGCAGCGCCCGTGTCGACTAGAGCGAGTACTGCGACGCCGTCGACAAACACTTGAATTACGTTAGTGGGAGAACACCGAGGACTTGAAGAGTTCGAACCAAGCGCAGTTCTTGCCCCGGGAACTGCGACTGTTAGTTTCCCTCAACGGTGCCGGTAGAACGTCGGAGTGGGGACGGGGAACGGCGACGAGGGGAAGGTGATCGGCGAGCTGTGTACGTTTGATTGTCACGAGATACAAATTCGGAACTGGGCGGATTTCTCGGCGAGGGCTGGTCTGTATTGTAGGAGTAGTTCCATAGTTCAGGTCGAGAAGGTGGAAGGCGTTGGCGGCAAAGGCGTGCGACATGGCCCGGCAGCCCGCAAGAGTAGCAGATTGGTCGGTTGTCCGCGGTACGCCAAGGGTTCGTAGGGCGTTGGCGTACCCTTGGAATAGGGACATGGAATGCAGACCCAGGCAAAGGCGAAGGAAGGTTGGAAGGAGCGGCCTGGTAGGAAAGAGATGCTGATGGCATGAGCGGCCTGGCCGCAACTTGGGCGTAAGTCAGTGGTGCCGTTACTTGCACTGGCACGGGGCTGGGCGGCAGCACAGGGCTGGGCGGGAGCATGGAGCTGGGAGGAAGAACGTCAGCGATGTGATCTTGAACGGCACGCCGTATGGTAGGGGCCAAAGACGGAGCCATGTCAGGAACAAGGCGGCCACTATCCTGTAACTGAGGGACCAGCGATAGCTGGCGGGCGACCTCTTCTCGAACGAAGGCTTTGATTTGCTGAAGTAAAGGGCTGTCCTCTGATGGGGTAGAACCGCCCAGCGCAAGTGTAGAGATGGCGTCGTCTCTAACACCGGACCGCCGGGTAGAAGCGCGCTTCTTACGAAGCACGTCGTAGCTCTGGCAAAGCTTGATCACGTCACTCACCGTGGCAGGATTTTTTACCCAGAGCATTTGGCACGCGTCGTCAGAGATGCCTTTCATGATGTTCTCGATCTTATCCGCTTCAGTCATTAGCGGATCGACACGCTTGCATAGGTCCACGATGTCCTCTATATAACTAGTGAACGACTCATCGACTTGCTGAGTGCGCTCACGCAAGCGTTGTTCTGCCCGGAGCTTGCGAACTGCAGGGCGGCCGAACACTTCTGCAAAATTCTTTTTAAATGCAGACCAAGATGGCAGGTCTGCCTCATGGTTGCGAAACCAGAGGTTCGCCACGTCAGTCAGATAAAAGATTACATTGCTTAGCTTGATAGCGTCGTCCCATCTGTTGTAGCTACTGACGCGCTCATATGCCGCCAACCAATCGTCGACGTCCTGGTCGGCTGTGCCACTGAAGAAGCACGGATCACGCTGCCGTAGAGCTCCAGAACACAGCACGGTGGTTGGGAGGGGCGACGATGTCGTGGCAGTGTCATCCGGCATGCTGGAAGCAGAGGGTAACGTGCGGCTTCTTAGTTCCAGGGTGGACGGGAACGTACCCAGCAGCACCTGCACCAATTGTAGGGGTGTGTTTATTCAGTGAACCCAGATGATTCCAGCCGCTCAGGGGAGACTCGCAGCGAAGCGTCAGGCGTGGCGAAAGAGCAAGGCAGCGAACAACTTCTTCGTCCTTGAGAGCGGCAGCACGCGACGCATGTCAGTGGTTATATCGATGAAGATTACCACACTACAGAGTAAGCACTCTAACGGAACAACCAATACAATCTTTAAGAGCGTTACCTTTCAGTAACTCACATTAGTAACTCCTCAGTATTATCGTTAGTAAGTAACATTCCAACGTTTTTCCTCCGTGCGAGATTTCAAGATAGCGGCTGGTCATGTGATCAATTGGTGCAGCATCTCGTAAAATGTCATCCCCATCACGTGACCGCGCGCGCGCAGTCGTCGAGCCGGCACGGCGGCCAGTTAACCCCCCTTGCTGGCGTTCCGGTATATATGTACCGTCTGAGAGGGTGTCGAGACTGGTGCCACTAGGGTTGGCACAAGTCTCCAGGTGCGCCTGTCCACCCATTTGGCGAGAGGGTTCGGAGTGGCGGAAAACGAATCGGCACGATTCCGCGCACAAAGTTGCTAGTCGAGTTGAAGCCTGGTGTGCGTGAGGGATTCGTGCCGACAACCTTTGGTCCTCGAAACCATAATGGGGGTGACCTTCTAAGGGCCGCGGTGGGCGAACCAGTGGTCACAGAGAGATGCGGGTGGGTGCCGAACGAGTCTTCGTTTCGTGAAGTACACGTTGGTTTCCGAATTTGTCAACAGCATATGTGAAAACAACTTCGCTAACGCTCTTCATGTTATTTCGCATTCACGAATCCTTTGATTATTTTAGTTTTAATGACACAAGTTTTCAGCGACTGAATCTAGAGCGCAATGATTTTTTTTTTCCCCGGAAGTGATAATCACGCATTTCGTTCGCTGTGAGCAGTCGCCGATAGTTATCGTTACTAGGACGGCCTAGTTCACCCGGTGGCGCGCGACAAAAAACTAATAGCTGTAGTTTTTCTAAATAACCCCACAGCGGCAGCGAAATTTCTATGTGTGCGTGGCGCTGCGTTAGACCAGTTGGCTGTGGCGCCACGTATACGAGAATGTGGATGCACTGGCTTAAAATCCTGCAGCGTGATGAGATGGGGTAGCCATGCTATGAAAATACCACTTCAGGACTATTTTCAATCAATCAATCAATCAATCAATCAATCATTTTATTTCCTTAGAAAAGGAGGAGTACGGGACTAAAAGCTCGGACAGCTTGACAAGGTCCCGACCCCTTGCAAGGTGGCATAACAGCAAGATGACGGCCAGTCACACACGAGAAATAAAAAAAGCATCACAAAGCAACGGGTAATACAGAGTGAAACAAGACGGCAAGCAATCAAACAAAAAAAGGTAATACAAATAATCAACACACATAGGCAACAGTGGCGCATAAATTAAGAGAATAAAAAGGCATGGTCTAGTCTTGCAAATAAATAAGTTGACAAAAACGGTTAATGCGAGAGTTTCGGTTTCTGGAGGGATCAAAATTTTGTCGCTCTAATAAGTTTAACAGCGAGGGTAATGCATAAGATAAAGATTGTTCATAGGAGGTTCTCGGGGCGGGTACGAACCACATTTCTTAATGTCGGGTCTGACGAATATTTGTATTCTCTCGGAGTTTTGGAAGATGAATTGTATCATCAATACCAAATTTTACAAAACTCTTGTAGCACAACATCAATCTATAATTATAAAAACAAAACACAGGAAGAATTTCATATTTATATTTCATATTTTTCATGTTTGTTTTCTACAAACACGTCATTTAAGATTGGAAAGCCCAATTTCGCCAAGGTTCAATTTTCAAGCCACTACAAAAAAAAAACATTTGATCTGAAGATCCTTCAGAAATTGTTCATTTGTCGCGGAAAAGGGCTCCAAGTTTTCACCATTTCCTTAGACGCTGATTGTTTAAATGTTTGAATGCTTCCTCAACACATTTTAGGAAAGGCTCGGCGATACTACTTTTTTTTTGAAAGCGAAATTTATTGCCCCAGGGCATCAGTGATGGGTGAAGATGTGATGAATGATCTAAATGAATGGAAAAAGGTTAGCTGATTTGATTAAGTCCGGTAGAGAACGATGGTACGGTTCCTGCGTCCAGGCAATGTGTGAAGAAGGGTTGCTTGGTGAAAGACCTGCTACCATCAGGTGCCGGATACTTGGCCTGAGAGCTGGGCAGTCCCACAGTAAGTGATGAATGTCGGCCTCAATGTCGTCGTGTTTACATACCGGACAACCTGGCCAAGGAAACAGTTCTCGGTACTGAGGCCACTTCCGAGTGATGGCTGGTGTGAGGGCAACCCCGACCCGGACCCTCCTAAGCGCAACCTCCTCTGCACGGGTAAGACCGCGGGGGAGGGTTACCGCACACGGAGGAATGAGAGCACGTGTGCGGCGCCGGAGGAGTTCCTTTCTTGATGAAAGGAGGGTAAAATTGTCCAAATGAAGGAGCCGAGGCAGTGATGAGTTTGGATTCGCAAGGCGGGTCGCTAAATCTGCCTGCCTTTGATAGGTCAGCAGATCTCGTGGGACCCACTCAATGCGTACTGGCTGCGGGATGCGTGCCGCGAGCCGGTGGATGTCCTGACATATCGTGGGACAGCGGCTAACACGTAGTAGCGACCGGACAACTTGAAGGGCGTCAGTGCGGATGACAACGCGGGCCGCAGGGAGCATAGTTAAGTCGTCCACAGAGCAGAATGCTTCTTGAACTGCAACGAGCTCAGCACAAAAGTACGAAGGGGGTTCCGTAACCTGAAACCAAGAGGTTTGATTCAGGGCAGGTCTGCACGGGCAGTAGATAGCTGTTGTTGCTTTGCAGTGTTGTATGCTTGCGTCTACGTAGACAACAGTGGATCCTTCAGGCAGGCAAGCATCTTGTTCCTCAAATTTCTGGTGAAGCAATGATGCCGAATGAGCAGATGTTGGCCGGCGATTATCTGTTGGCTTGCTGTCGCTGAGCTGTACAAACTTCCATGGGGGAAGAACTGGCGTTGGCGCCTGAAGAATGGAGTGTGACGTTGCATAAGTCCTCAGTGCAAGCGTGAAGTGCGATAGACTGGCCTTAAGGCTGCGCGCTTCACGGCGCTGCTGCACGAGCTCATCAATGGTATTGAGCTGCGCATTCTCTTGTAAAGCTATGACCGGTGTGATGCGTGGAAGGCACGTAATGGTCCTCATAGCCTCTCGGTTCACGGCTTCAAGGCGATCCCATTGGACTCTTGTAAGATGTTGAAACTGGGCTTGATAAACAATACGTGGCTGCAGAACTGCCCTCACCAATTGTCGTGCAACGAACGAGCCTGCGCCACCAGTTTTAGGGGCAATTCTTCTAATCAAACCCGAAGTCTGAATAGCTTGCCTTTTTGCCTGAGAAAGCCATGCAGTCGCTGATCCTGATTGGTGAACCACTAAACCAAGGATTTTTACACTCGGACTTTCCTATAGTGGGATTCCTGATAGACAAAGACGGATTGGACTTGCAGCAAGTTTACGGCGTCCACAGCGGTTGGCGACTGACGTGTATGTTGTTTTATGCACGGATAGCTGAAGTCCGATGGATGATGCGTAATTACAGGTAACATCCAGGCAGATCGAAGGGCAGCCTCCTGAGTACGGAGATCTTGGTGAGTACTCCACACCGTGATGTCGTCAGCGTACTGAAGAAATTTTATGTCACGGATGTCATGTAAGCGTTAAGCCAGCGGGATGAAAGCAATATTAAATAACGTCGGCGACAACACTGATCCCTGGGGCACGCCGCAGAGTGGAACAAATGATCCGACCGCTTCGCCGCTGAGGCGTATTGCAAATTTTCTGCCTTCCAAAAATGATTGGACAAAACTACGAACTCTCAGAGGGAGATGAAGCATGTCAATGGAGTTCAGAATGGTTGCATGACTGATGTTGTCATATGCCTTTTCAACGTCCATTGCTATAACAGTACGCACATTGCGGCTGCGGGTAGATGACAAAACTGCAGATGCTAAGAAGGCCAACCCGTCCTCTGTACCAATTTATGGACGAAAGCCGATTTGTGCTGGGTGATAAAAACCGTGCTGCTCTAGCCACCATGACAGTCGTGTGGCTAGCATCTTCTCCGTCAGTTTGCACAGCGTAGGAGTTAAGGAGATAGGTCGCAAGTTGGCGAGGTCCTTCGGAGGCTTTCCTGGTTTCGGGATAGGAATCACGACAGCGGATTTCCAGCTCTCGGGTACTACGCCATCCAACCATACTTTGTTTATGGTGTCAAGTAGTTGAGGGAGTGCAGCGCTACTCAGGTTCTTGTACACCTCGTACTGAATATCCGGGCCGGGCACTGTTTTCCGTTTCGCATCACCTATCGCAGCCAGCAACTCGGGCATAGAGAATGGACACGCAATTCCATCTACGTTGACATCAGACGGCATTTGAAACACATGCGCTGGGATGCCTGCCATATTTAAACTAGCGGATGAAGAAGGCACAGCATCGTATTTCGGGAAAAACTTTCGCGCTGCTCCTTTGGCGAAATCATCTGGCGACAAGTTAGCCGCGAAGCATGCGGTTGCCACTGCGTCAGTCGTACGGCGACCGCGTTCCACTGTACGGAATGTTCGCCAGAGAGAGGCATTCGAGGATTTTGCAGAAAATTGTTCGCACCACGCATGCCACTGCCGCCGAGAGAGGTCGCGTTCATATTTGCGTGCTTTAGCTGTAAGATAGTTCAATCGCATACGTGCCTGCGACGAAGTAGGGTCTCTCGTAGCAGCCAGCTCGGCTTGACGGCGTGCCGCCCACAAGTTAAGAAGGCCGAGGTCTGGTGCCGGTCGACCAACATCAGTCCAGGTGGTAGTTGTAGCACTGTTGAGCGCTGTTTGTACGCGCTCAACAAGGATTGGCGAGTAATCTGAGAAGAGATTGTCCATGCAGGAGCGGAAACTGTCCCAGTTGATCACAGAACATTTGTTGCGTAAAGATCGGAAATGTGAGATGTGAAGACCGATGATGATAGGGTGATGGTCACTTCCCCAGCAGTCTGGCTCCATGTGCCAGGAGGAAGTACCCGGTCCCGACCACCACGTCAAGTCTGGAACATAGGAAGCACTGCGAGTTGACGCACTGGCCGTGTTGCTGTCCCAGGACGGTTGAGCAGCACAGACTGGGCATCCGTGAAGGCGTCCCGCACACGCCTGCCACGATGGCTCGAAGTGGGGTACCCCCAATCCTGGTGAGGGGCGTTAAAGTCGCCTCCGACTAAAATCGGACACCCGGGATACTGCCGACGGACACTTGGTAACCAGCCAAGATTAATACGGGAGGAAGCACCACCGGCTGGTCTAACGTAAAATGAAACGACCACAACGGTTCCCTTTTTAAGTTTCGCAGCCACTGCCACTACCTCTTGATACGACGTGCACCAGTTTTCGAGAGCAAGACGTACAAGCGGAAAACGTGAGTCCACATACACCGCCGCCTTTCCCGGGGGAGCAGCAGTTTGTACACGACGGTCTATCATTGAAGGAGACATGTAGGCACTGAAGCCTGGAATCGATGGCAAGGCGTTTGTTTCCTGTAGCAGCATGGCGCATACCTGGAGCTTGTGAATTTGTAGTCGGGTCTTGAGCTCTTCCACCTTCGTGGAAATGCCTCTGCAGTTCCACTGCAGCACACCAGCACGATTGAAAGTTGCCATTTCTAGTTACTAGCCCAAGCGCTGTAGAATCACGGACGTCAGGTTGGACAACTGGTTGACCATAAACCGGAGCAAAGAAGTCGCAGAATTGTCCAGTGGCACTGCGGTAATCTGAGAAGAGGCGGCAGGAAATGACACTGGTGGGCGGCAGGAAGGCGATGTTGCTGCGCCATTGATAGATTCGGCGGATGATTCCGCTGCCCGTCTACGTCGAGCGAGCAGCGTCGAGCGATACCACTTCCTGTGACGCGTTTTCGCTATACCTTCATACCAAATCTTTTGACGCGCGCGAGGTATCGTCTTTAACCTAAATTATGTCGAAAAATCCCACTCCATTGTATGTACGAGTAGATATATATACCACACAATGCGACTTCTTCCATTTAAACATCATGACCCCAACGCGTAGCGGCGCCATAGCTATAGGAGGTGACCCGAATTCCCTGATAACCAGCACTCAACGTCCTATTCGGACATGTTGTGAGACATGGCGAGTGAGCACTTCTTGTGTAGCCTGCGTGGTGTTCCGCTTTCCACGTGTCTTCTCTTCTTAAGGGAAAATAGCGCAAAAGACGGGGACAAGGGAAGAAAACAACAAGATCAGCGCTAACTCACAACTGAAGGTTTATTCAAAGGAAACCAGGAATATAAACCGCGCAATCAAACAAGATAACAAAGCAAACAATCGCGTAGCTAAGTGGGATCGAGGAACCGATCTTCACTATCATGCAGGCAAATCGACGGGCTGCTACCGCACAATCTAGTTTTTTCTTCATAGAGAACGCCTCCATAATCTCCCTATTATCAACTGGACATCCTCTTCACTAGCTTCTTCCGTTCCCTCTTCGAGCCTAAGCTAATTTGAGACCTTAACATTCTGTGGTCGCTGCAGCGCCCCTTTCCGAGGACGTCCACAACCTGCACGATACTAGGGTGAGCGCATAGTATGAATTCATTTCATTTTTAGTGCCCACATTAGGGCTCTTCCAGGTACACTTCCTGTTCTCGTTTGCGGAAGAAGGCATTCATGATGCGTAAATTATTTCAATCTGCAAACTCTACAAATAGCTATCCCCTGTTATTGCTGAGCCTATCCCATAGTCGCCTACAGCCTGGCTGCCAGACTGCTTCTTGGATACTTTCGCATTGAAATCTCCCACCAGTACAGTGTACTGTGTTTTTATTTGGTTCATTGCCGATTCCACGTCTTCATAGAAGCTTTCAATGATCTGGTCATCAGGCTGGACGTTGGCGCGTAGGCCTGCAGCACCTTCGGCATGGACCTCCTATTGAGTCTAGCCGCCGCGGTGGCTGAATGGTTATGGCGCTCGGCTGCTGGCCCGAAAGACGCGGTTTCGATCCCGGCCGCGGCGGTCGAATTTCGATGGAGGCGAAATTCTAGAGGCCCTTGTGCTGTGCGATGCCAGTGCACGGCGTCTCTCATAGCCCGAGTCGCTTTGGGACGTTAAACCCCCATAAAACAAACCAAACCCATTGAGTCTAATTATGATAGCTGGCGCTCTCTTCAATACAATAGAGCTCCTCTACGTTGCCATCTATATCCTGATTAGTGAGGAATCCCACACCTAGTTGGCGTCTATCCGTTAATCTGCGATAGCACAGTTTTTGCCCATCCTTCAGTACTGTATACGCCTCCCCTGTCCTCCTAATTTCACTAAGTTCAATTTCAGTTCAGTTTATTTATTTCTTGCTACAGAGAGCAGTGGGCCCCGGGAAAAAAATCTGTAGCTTGATAAGCTACCGAGGCCCACAACATCCAGCAACAGTGGCGCCATTGGTGACATGCAAACAAGAAAGGCATACATAAACCTAAGGCATAGTTCGCATTGTATGAATGAAGAGCGGAAACACAAACTAATCGCGCAATATATCATAAAGAACAAGTAATATACAAAATTCAAAGCATGCACTGAAAGCAAAATTTAAACATTTTGTATACAGATATTATAGCACTTAACTTCATAGCAGTGAACACACTGACATCGCATAAAAAAGAATTTCCAACATACATGAATGAAGGCAACATTATATAGGCGTGTTGACGGGTTACGCTAAGCATTCAACGAGCCTGCATATTTCGACCGTATACATAACCACAAACCATAAAGAAAAAGAATTATTTAGTGGAAGAACGCCCTGAGGTCAGCATTGCTGCATATATTAATGTCAACGCCTGCATCAAAGAGACGATTGGGTAGTGCGGGTAGATAATACCTAAGCATCTGTATCCCGTAGTTAGTTCGTGGCGTGTTAAGGGCGTAGTGCCGCAGACGGCGTAGCGGGTATGTAGGTACTAGGAGCTCCAGGTTAGCGATTTGAGATATTGTTGAAATTTTGTCCCGTGTTTCCTGTTTGTAGCGCAAGGACAGACATATATCATAGAGACTACATATTCTCGGCACGTTACTATTGTGAAAAAGGGCTGCGGAAGGATAATCATAAGGTTGGTTAAAAGTAATTCTTAAGGTCTTCTTTTGAAGGAGGTAAATATTTTGAAGAGTGGTCTTTGGAGCAGCTCCCCAAACTAGGTAGCAGTAATGCAAATATGACATCAAGAGAGTTTTAAACAGAAGCACTTAATTTAGGTAGAGAAAAAATGGCGATACCGCTATAGTACGCCAACTACACGAGCAACCCTAAGGCATATATGATCAATATGTGTGTCCCAGAGCAGTTTTTTCCGTAAACCAGATTCCTAATGTTTTAAAAGTGTTAACAATTTCTATACTACTCGAGGCATAGCAAAGTTGTCTGGAGAAACTTAATATTTTTCCTTTCTGACGAAAGAACATTGCTTTCGTTTTCGAAACATTTATCTGTAGAGTATAAGAGTTTATCCAGTGGACAAGCGCTGAAAGCGTCGTATTTGCAGGGATAATGAGATCATCGAGGTTGTAACCACTGAAGAATATGCTTGTGTCATCCGAGTATATTATAAAGTATGCATTCTTATTAATAGTGGTAATATCATTGATGTATAAATTAAACAGAAGTGGACCTAGGATACTCCCTTGCGGTACGCCAGTTTAGATTTGAGTCATGTGCGAGGGCATCCATTGATATCGACATATTGATATCAGTGCGACAGATAAGAACGAATTATCTCTAGCACTTGGCCCCTGATACCATATCTCTGAATTTTCGCAAGAAGAGTGTCATGACTAATGCTGTCGAATCTTCGCCACTCACCAGAGGGCGCTACATCTTGTGAAAAAAGGCGGATTACGATAGCAGAGTGCAGTTTCCCGAGGTTCTGGGGAGCAGATACTGTTGAGGCTGGTCAAAAGGTTGGAATGCTGTCATAATCGCCCCTTCATCGCGAATGGCACTCCGCACTCGGTAAGAGTGGGAAGATCCTTCCTTCTCTGCGTCTCGGCGTTGAGTTGGCTACTTTGATTGCAAGTGGCGGAGATGAACCTCGCAAGACGGGTCAATGCTATATCAATCAATCTATAGATCAATCGATCAATCAATCAATCAATTCAATTTTATTTTCACCAAAATAAAATATACACGGCGAAAAAGGGCGGTAGGAGAAAAAGCTGCACAATAGCAATTTTACAAAGCTCCAACCACTGTGGCAACAATGACAGCACTGTAACCGCTCAATTTTTTCTTCATTTTACAAGGAGAAGAAAAAAATCTCTGTGAAAAAGTATAAAAGATTAGTCTCATGTTACACTAACGGTCGTTAACAAAGAAATGCATTGTGTCATCTTTGTCAAGTGCCGTAATGTCTATATCATGCTTCACGAAGTCATTGAGTGTGTGGGGGAGTGTGTATTCGACGCGTTGGCGGCCATAACCTCTGCGCATGACAGGAACATTCCAAGGCAGTTTACGGCGATGAGGGTGTGCGTATGCTTGTTTGTGTAGATTAGCGAGTGAAAGGTGTGTATCTAACTTGCCCTGTATCGCTCTAGTGTAGCTTTTTATTGGTTTGTACTTGTATATGTTATCGGCTTTATTACTTTGTATTTGTAGAACAGAGTTTTAGTATGAGCGTTGATGGAAGATGTCCTATTGCCCGAACAGCTTTTTTTTTGTGGTAAGATTAGTTTACTTAAATTTTGTGCACACCAGTGCGCAGTAACTGAGCACGAAATGGAACAAGGAATTACATAAAGCATTTTGGCAGGAAATAAATGACGATTTCTACTGAGAATGCCAACTTTCGCGCTTTTGAGCAAAGATGACCGACATGGTCGTTCCAAAGCATGTGTTCAGAGAAAGCAACTCCAAGTGTTTTCGCAGATGTCTCTCTATTAATTTTATATTAACAATGATAACGCTTCCAGGTATCTCCACACATTTACCGGGCGCGCGGAACAAAACACATTTTGTTTTTAATTCATTTAATCAGAGGTTGTTATTTATTTATTTATTTATTTATTTATTTATTTATTTATTTATTTATTTATTTATTTATTTATTTATTAAGGTACCTACAGCACCCGTTGAGGGCAATATTGTAGGCGGGATACAGTGCAAAACGTACACCGTCATGCAGATGACACTGTGTAAATAACAAACAAAACAAACAATAAAAATACAACGCATTCCAATACTGAGCAAACTGGTAACAAAAGACTCGTGAAAGCAAGAAAGACGTAAATGGCATATTTTAATATGAACAAGCGTATACAAAAATTCGAAAACGCACAGCAACACAGCACGCACAAAGAAAATTAATTCAACAAAAATTAAGTCAACAAAAGGCGTGACAGGGCATTTTCAAAAGAAGATTGCGAGGCTAAGACAATTTCTTCTGGCAATTTATTCTAGTCATGCACTGTTTTTGGGAAAAAATGATTTTTAAAGACATTTATACGGCACTGGTATTCTTGAACCTTTAAAGAATGATCTAAACGGGAGGATATATAGCAGGGAGCTTTCATGTATGAATTTTTAGACAAACCTATTGCGCATATGAAAATATTGTAAAATAGCGTAAGTCAGAGGTATTTGCGTCTGTCTTGCAATAGAGGCCGGCCCAATTTTTTGCACATCTGAGAGGAGCTTTTGGTGAAATCATAGTTTGCGGATACAAACCTTGCTGCTCGTTTTTGAATTCGTTCAAGTTCGCTGATAAGTGTTTTTGTTTCAGGGTCCCAAGTCGCACAACCATATTCTAAGATGGGACACGTTTGTCAAGTAGAGTGTCTCCTTCAAATCAGCAGGTGCCTGCTTGAAATTGCATTTTAAAAAGTTTAACACACGGCTAGCTTTGGTAGCATTATGGTTTACGTGGTCGTTCCAAGAAAGGTTGTTTGCGAAGATAACACCCAAGTACTTCTAATTCTTAACAAATGTTAAGTTTCTGTCGCCTAAAGAGCACTGGGTAGGCAATGGTTGCTTTTTATTTCTAAATTGCAGAACATTACATTTTGAAAAATTTAATGCCATGTTCTGTTTTGCACCATGCCAGGACAGAGTCGAGGTCACTTTGCAATTCACAGGAGTCGCTTACACATGTGACGTCACAGTAAAGGCAACCATCATCAGCGTACAATCTGACCCGACTGGAAACACGGTCAACTATATCATTGATAAATATTAAAAAAAAGAAGAGGGCCCAAAATTGATCCTTGGGGAGCACCTGATAAGACTGCAATATCTGATGAACTTGCGCCTTCAAGAATAACGCGTTGCTTTCTACCGAGGAGGTACGCTTCAAGCCATTTCAGCAGGGTGAGGGGAACTTTGAGGGTAAGCAGTTTCAGTAATAATAAATTATGTGCGACAGGATCAAAAGCATTTTGAAAATCCAAAAATATGCAGTCAACCTGGTTACCATTGTTAATTCAAAAAGCGATATCGTTAACAAACTGTATCAGTTGCGTATCGCAAGAAAATCCCTTTCTGAAGCCATGTTGCATTGGGCAAAGAAAGTTGTTATACTGGAGGTGCTTAAATAAATTAGTGTAAATGATGTACTCTAGCGATTTGCATATGACACTTGTAATGGAGATAGGCCTATAGTTTACAGTTTTGTTTTGTCGCCACTTTTAAATAGGGGAACTGCGTTGGCGCTTTTCCAGTCATCGGACAAGGCGCCGACATCCATTGATTTTTGAAACAGTGTTACTAAAAAGGGAGCGACAGAAACTACACAGTTCTTCAAGATGCAGTTCGGAATGCGGTCAGTAGCGGGCGCCGTGTCTACCTTGAGCTTCTCCAAAAGTAACACTATTATTTTCTGAGAAATCTGTGCCACTCATCTCCGTAAACTCTTTCACAATATGTTAACCGTCGGGGGGGCATGCTGATAGAGAAAAAACTAACTGAAAATAACGATTAAACTTTTCAGCCTTGCCTTCCAGTTCCGAGCTATAGATAAAGTCATCTATATTATCGGGAATGTTGTCTCTTACACGCTGCTTGCTTTTTACATACTTCTATACTTGCTTTGGATTATTATTTATTTTTCCACCTAGAACACCCAGATACGCACGTTCAGCCCTGCGCATCTCCCGCATTATAGTCTTGTTCAGCTCTTTCAGTTCACAATGCAAGGAAGGCTCTGGCGATTGACAGTACCTACGATATAAGCCATGGTTTTTGTTTATCAGAGTTCGAATGGCGGCGTTCATCCAAAGCTTATCTGTTCGACACTTCGACGAAATGGTGCATGATGGAACCTACGTCTGCACTAAGGCCAGGAGTTTTGTCTTCAGTGGGTGCCACGTGGAATGTATATCAAGCCTGGAACTGTGATGTCTAAATTCTGGGAAAAAGGCATTGAGTTCACGCGATAGCGAGACATAGTCTCCTCTGTCGTAATGAAATACCGTACGTGGCGGCGGCTTTCTGCGCTGCTCGGCAAAACAAGATAATGTTGCGATTACCACTTCATGGTCGCTTAAACCGGGAATTGTGGTGGTTGAAGAAACGAGGGTGCGATCGTTGCGGAAAATCAAATCAAGTACATTTGCACTACTACAGTTTATTCTAGCTGGGCATTCCACAAACTGAAATAGGGAACGAGGGTTCATCATTTCACGAAAATCAGTATCAAGAAGCGATGTAGTCTTTATATTCGGCTTAAGGGAGACCCATTCTACATTAGGCAAATTAAAATCACCACCTAAAATAACGTAAGATGCATCCAGGGTTAGTAGGATGTTGCTCAATTCAAATATACGTTACGGTGTTTTAGGGGCTGGAGATCTGTAAAATGAACCAATAGCCATTGAAGAACTGTTAGCCAGTATGTCCTTACGCCACACAGTTTCGCATGTCTCGCTTTCTGTGTTAAGAGGTATGCTGTTCAGTCCATTATCGGCAATGACAAAGACACCACCGCAATGCTTGTTACGGTTCTTCCGGTATGCATTGTAATTAGGCGGAAATATCTCGCTGGTGCCTATTGTTTCGTCCACCCATGAGTTCTAAGAGGCTAATTCTCAGACCACTCCTGCAGCCGAAAACAAACTGAACTGGCGAGTGGTGGAATGTCGGTCAGATTTTTTTCGCTAAAAAATATGATCCAATCATCAGCGTAGATTACAAATCTGTATAAATTATTAATTAGCACTAGATAATTTACATAAAAAAGAAAAAGAAGGAACCAAGGATGCTGCCTTGGGACTTTGTATAGATCTAATTTGTGAGTTATGGTCATTAATTTCAATGAACTCTGAGCGTGAGGATAAGTATGAACGGATTAGTCGAGTGCACGTACCCCGGAAACCATACATTTCTAGCTTGTCTATTAATAGATTGTGATTAACGCGATCAAAGGCTTTGCTGAAATCTATATCGATTCCCAAAGTCATTAGTTTTTTTTCTATACTTTCTAAGATAATACCTTTATGGTTCAGCAAAGCACTTTCTGTGGAACGCCTTTCCCTGAATCCAAACTGACATTCATTTACCAGACTATGTTTTTTGATAAAAATTATCCATTCGAATATTAATCGTTTTTTTCTAGCCCTTAAGAGAATATTGGTGAAATGGAAATTGGACGGTAGTTATTTATATTGTTTCTGTCACCTACCATACGAATTACGGTAACACGCGCTAATTGCATGTTCTTTGGGAACACACCCGCTGAGACTGCTGAATTAAATATATGTGCTAGCAAAGCTGCAATATGATCAGTAACATATTTAATAGGTCTTATCTCTAAACCATCTGCGTCCGTGCTACGACTGTTGTTAAGGCTTTGGAATACAGTACTGATTTCGCTTGCACAGGTTGCTGATGGAATATGCTTTTAACATTTATTGGTATTTGAGTGGCGGATCTGCTATGCCCGCTGTTTCCACCTATTTCGGCAAAAAATTGTTAAAACAGTTGGCAAGTTCTGTCCCATGTGTCTCCTTGTCATTTATAATAAGGCTTTTAATGCGCGAGGTGCTCGTTGGGTTTAATAATTTGTTTAATTTCTTCCATAGTTTGTCGCTCTTCCGTAGACAGTCTGCGTCAAAGATACGGTGGTAGTAGTTCTTTCTTTATTTCTCTTTTTCGCTGTTTAGTTTATTACGAAATGCTTTGTATTCCAGCCGCTTTACCGGATCGCGTGTTTCTATTAAACGCTGATAAAATTTATTCTGGTTTATTTTCTTCATTCACTCCACTGTAATCCATAGGTTCCGAGCATTTCTAGGCTGACAATAAGGTTTAAGAGGGAAACAATAAGCATATATTGCTTGGAATCTGGCTAAAAATGTCTCATGTGCTGTGTTCGTATCTAAAATGTCAAAAATATCTGTCCAATCAGTCTGTTTAATCATTTCCTTGAAATATGCTAATGCTTCAGGTGATATGGAACGATACATGCTCAGCTGTGCCTGTTTACACGTGGGCTCTTTGCGCCGTGAGAACAAAAATATGGGTAGGTGGTCGCTAATATCGCAGGTTAGAGCTCCTGACTTTACTTTCTTATCAGATGAGTTTGTAATGAAAAAGTCAAGTAATGATGACGATGATGAAGTGACTCGTGTTGGTACTGATATGACATTATAGAAACCATTGCACTCGAGTAGTGATTGAAATTCTATGCCTTGGGTAGACGTTTTGGATAGATCTATATTAGAATCCCCTCCAATTGTTAATGCAAATGCCGAGTCATTTCTGCAAGAAAGGAAGCGTTAAAAACTCGAAGAATAAGCGAACATTACCGAGCGGAGGGCGTTACACCACAGCAAACAAATTTTTATCCTTTTTCACGCGAAGTATTTCGTAGTCGTCTGTGATAAGGCTATATTCGTTTAAAATTTCACAATGCGATAACAACATTAGTATTAGCTTGCCGCCTCCCCTCGTGTCTACGCGATTTAAACAGAAATGGTGATATTCTAGTAGCACAAAAAAGTCAAAGTTTTGGTTGTACCACGTCTCCGTAAAAAAAAGACATCAAAGTTGCAATGGCAGGATTTAAGCAATGCAGATATCTCATCCTTTTTTTACTCTATTGATATCGCATTGAAATGCAGCAGTTTAAGACACTTGGCTATGTTGTTTTGTTTGTCTTCGGCAGAAGTGAAAGCACTGGCCATTTCTGAAATGAAAATCGATAAGTATCAGAAGACCTTCCTACACAGAAGCATCCCTGCTCGTGCCGACTGCTGGTGACACATTGTCCTACGCGTCGCTGCTTATCTTGTCTAGATCAGTTTCTCGAGTAATCGAAATGACTGGGGATGACGCAGTGCGCCGCGCAAAGATGGAATCGTTTCGTATCCAGACGAACTTCCAGCCGTGCTCGTACTTGCGGGCAGAAGCCATGCCCAACAGTTTTTTTCGTAGCTGGGCATAGGTGTTCGTTTATGAAAATGGCTCATCTGAAGTCAGTTCTAGGGTAGTATTTGTTAGTCGTTTCTTTTTACTGAAGCTGAAGAACTTTGTCACTGTTTTTCACGGCGTTGAAATTGAATGATAATGTTTTTCTTGTTTGCATCTTTGGTCGGCACCCTGTGACACACATAAATGTCATTTCGTTTGATGGGTTCGCCAGTTCCTTCACCAATTTTCTCAAGCGCCTCCGCAAGATTTTCATTTGGCTCCTTCATAACTCCTTTTATTTCTAGGTTTCTGTTTCCCGAACACTGTTCAGGCTTAAGGAGCGCTGCTTGAGTTTCCGCCAGGTCCTTCTCGGCCTTGAAAAGCTTTTGCTGAAGCATTTGGTTCTCGTGTCGGGAACAGCACAGCACGAGACAAGAAGGAACAGGCGGAACACGACGCTGGAAGATCATGCACCAACCAGCTCAACTTTTCATCTTGCATTTGGTTTTCCTTTTTCAGTTCTTTCTTTTCGCTCAAGCTTACTTCAAGCCGCTGGTTTGTCTCGTCAAGCGACCTGCTCATGAAGTCCATGCTTTCTTTCATTTCGTCAACAGACGTTTTCACATTCCTCATTTCGGATCTGAAACTGCATCAAGTGCGTCCTTCAAGCTTTTCAATTCTGCCTTCACTTCCTCTCTAAAATCCTGAAATAACTTGGCAACTTCTTTAGCAATGTCAAAAAAATGCAATAACGAGCAGGCTAGAGAACACTCAAGGCAGCAGTGACAGCGAGAGAAATAAAACCAGATTCCCAAAACTGATCTGTGCACTAACCTGCAAGGTGTAAATGTGAAATTAGCTTCTGCGTGAAGCGTTGTCATTGCTGCCAGTGAGCAGATCGCTGTCGATGTCCGGGCTTTATAGATGTCGGTCGGGTGTCACGGGGTCCAGCTTGTCACGTGGTCCGGCTAAGAGCGCTTGACGCGATGATCAGACCAAGTATGCAGGAATGGCTAGCTGATGACACGATGATGATTCCCGTGCTTCATAGCAAGGCTTTGCTGTCGAGTGAAAAACTCCCCCGGCGTTCCTACAAGGTGTAGATTTGAAATCAGCTTCTGCGTGCAGCACTGTCACTGCTGCCAACTGAATTTCCCCAAACGTTACCGTTCGAGAAAATATATCAGTTGATTACAATATCACATGAAAACGCAATTAATTAAAAGTAATCGATTACAAGTAATCAGTTACGTACAACTCTGGCTGCAGAGTAGTCTCGGCGTAGGCATCGCAAATACATTTCACGTTTACGCTCAATGTTCTCGCATTGAACTTCGTGACATTTTGGGACATAGCTGACATTCCAGTATGCACTTATTTCAGTAAAGTATGAGGAATAATATGAAGCCAAGTGCTGTTTGGTTGGAGTTTCCAGGATACTTTGCACTATAGCTGCTAATGGCACTTCCGCGGCACTAGACTGATGCGATTTGTGTGTGGGGATGGGGGCTGATTGCTCACTGCAAATGGCGAGGCGACCTTGCTGGAAAAATTAATAAGAAGCCAAATTTGAGTAATACGTCTTATTATATTCTTACTATTATATCAACGCATTGCCAACTGTTCTAGATGCTCTAGGCCTATTAAACCATTACATTTCTGGTTTTCCTGCATTCGCACAATTTGCAGCCTCAGAGGTTAAAGGCTTGCTACCCGGAGACCGCGTCCTTTGCACAAATTGGCTTCATCAGCACGTGACCCATTAAACCCCTTGCGCGTACACGACCACCATGATCCTTTCACAATATGGCTGCCCACTTTAGAGCTGAAGCTTCATTTAAAAAACGGCCGACGGTTTAGCATGTCTAAAAGCGGAATGTCGTGCAGTAGCACTAGTTACGGTAGGCACTGAACTTCTTTACGAGATAAATGCCGTTGACCAAGAGGCTTAACCTAAATCGCTTGTATACCTAAACACCTTCACCAGAAGGGCATTTACCATCAGGCCTTTGCCCCAAAGGCCTAGAGGTTTTTACCCTGGAGGCCTTCACCCAAGACTGCTGGCCCGAAAGACGCGGGTACGATCCCGGCCGCGGCGGTCGAATTTCGATGGAGGCGAAATTCTAGAGGCCCGTGTACTGTGCGATGTCAGTGCACGTTAAAGAACCCCAGGTGGTCGTAATTCCCGGAGCCCTTCACTACGGCGTCTCTCATAGCCCGGGTCGCTTTGGGACGTTAAACCCCCCATAAACCATAAAAAAGTCTTCACCCAAGTGTACAGTCGCGGGTAAAAAATATTAGCGCAAATCACTGGCGAGCAGAATTTGTATATCTCTCCACGCTGCGCTGCGGTTTGCAGACCTGCCTATCGGGCCGTTTCCATTTTTGCAGCATAGGGGGGGACGGCAGGAAGTAAGCTTTATCAAGCGTGCCACCGCCTGAGCGTCGAATTGCCGACACTACATGACTGTGCATGCGGCATTTATTACAGCTCGGTTATCATGAGCAAAGACGGCTTCTTTTTATTACTGTTTTTTTATGTCCGTGATGGTTTGTCAAAAGGAACTCGCGGGAACAATAGATGATAGCGCTGCTTCTGGCCAGAATTCCACAAGCTCGAAAAACAGATAGAGTTTACTTTCCCGATGCAACTAATTCACACAAGTCACGTTGTTGGGAAAGTGTAGTAACAATATCAACAGGAGCACTATCCCATCAATTCGGGAAAAGAAGTAAGGAGGATAGCCAGCTCGCTGTCGTGATGCGAGAGCAAACACGTCGTTGCACTAATGGCGTGCATAAGCCCCACCGACCTTAACAACCCTTTGAAGGCGCGCAGGGAAGGAGTCAAACAGGCTGCTTGCAAGGTCAGGAAGAGCCTGGAGCCTGCTCCATTCCTCTTGAACCGGCGCCCAAAGGATATCTGGCGATGACTCGTGCAGCTGCCTTTCAGCTAGCCGCTTTTTCATTAACCCCATATATTTTCAATTATATTCAAATCTGCTCCATTGGGAGGCCATAGCTGCTCCTGGATGCAGAGCTGCTCAAGCAGTTGCCAAGCGCAGCGCGGCTGAAGCTGCTCGCAAAAATAACTGCAAAACAAGCAACAAAAAAACAACAATCCTATTCTTCTCCAGTTCCAGCGGGAGCAAGGCTGCGTCAAGAAGAGAGAGAGGATGAGACAGAAAAATAAATTTTGCTTGGCTGTGACAGTACGCTCAACCCCCCTAATACTGTAGAATGGGAACGCCCCGGTACTCTCGTTATCAGCCTCTTGTCACCCGCAGCGCCACGCGTTGTCATTCCGGCGCTCCGGTGTTTCTCATGTGTGCTAATCATTTTTACTCGCGACAGTACCCATCACCCAGCTGAACACACCCGGCACGTTGCCAACATCCCGGTAAACGGGTGGGCGGGTAGGCCGCCTGCCACAAAGCAGGCTTGAGAGACCTATGTACAGCCCTAAAAATTGATTCCATATATTAGTTAATCAGCCTACTAGTTAGCACGTCTTGGTTGTATTCTGATGCCTTTCAGAGCTGAGAGTACTGTGCCGAAAAAGCTTCCTTGTAACTCAAAAAACCTCTTTTTAAAAATTGCAGAACATCTTAGGTGAAACGTTGGGTACTGCTATCGCCTCTCGGGCCACGTTCTGGTATTGGCAAAGCAATCAAAGATGAGAGCTGCTACTCATGCGATATTGATTCCGGCTCTCACTGCGAAATTAATTGCCTCGAGGTAGCAGTGGGCACTGCAGGAAAACATTCATGGAGAAAGACAGCAGCCCGATTCCGCAAAATGCTACCGCGGCTACCTCAACGCATTCGCGCCGTAAAAAAACTGGAAAGGGCCTAAAGTCACACCCAAGAGAAAGACCGAGAAGCAAGTGGTAATTGCAAACTATATACACCTGCACATAGATTTTGAGCACTACACACGTTATGAACTCGCAGTTCATATATTATGACGACCACGATCGCCTAGGTTGCATCCACTTTTGGACGAAGGCCTCTCATAAGGATCTCCAATCAGCCCCTCTCTGCTCCAGCCGTGGGAGCTAATCTTATCTTCAGCCTTATTGTTATCTCCCATCGCACTATACAGTTAATAGATATGCGCATTCAAGCTTCCGCTTCCTTGTACTCTTCGCCTATGGTCCCATTCCTCCGAATGTTTCTAAACAAGTAAAGAATTAAGGACTGAAGTGAGCAGTGTGCCTCCTGTCTTGTGGAGGATTGCGCCCACAAAACAGATCGCCATTTTTTCTGCCGAGGATTTGTCGCATCCTTCATGTTGCGAGACGCGTCATGGCGCGTTCAAATTACCCGGAGAATCCCGCTGATGCAAGGACAAGGAGTGAGTCACATGTCATCATCGATCCGACGGGGTCTCTCGCTTTCTCCCCCTTCGGTCTTGTTTTACCCGTGAGACGTTGCACAGCGGTCGCCATCTCACTTCAGTAGGCATCTTTAGCACACCGTGTTACCGTTACCGGAGTACCGGGATCCCGCCCACTGCCCGTGAGCACGCGCTGATTAGTCCCGATGAGGCAAGCGTGCGTGCAGCTGCCGGTTACTTGGCGCCGCCTGGCGCTCTCGAGGCGAACTGTGCATGGGCAATGGAGGTGGGCAAGCTTCCGGTACTCTGATAACGCTGACGGTAGCACGGTATGCTAAAGGTGTCTAATAACCTTTCCCCTGCGTTTGCTATTCATGGTTGAAAAGTACTGGCGCGCTCGGGAACCTGCCAGGCGTAGACTTGCGAACAAAAAGAAGATATAAGTGACTGTGACGTCACGTAGAAGTGTGAGTTCACTCGTGGCACATCACGATGAGAAGATAGAATTGCGATAGCGCACTGAAGACAATTGGATGTCAACTAGCGCTTAATCATCTTGTAAAACTGCAAAAAAAAAACGGAATATTAATTTAAGAATAATAGTTCCTCCAAAGTGTTACCCAGGTTCGACTTCTTATTGATTTGTCCAGCAAGGTCGCCTCGCCATTTGCAGTCAGCAATGAGCGCCCCTCCCCCCACACACACATATCACACCAGCCTAGTCCTGCGGAAGTCCCACTAGCAGCTATAGTGCTAAGTATTTTGGAAACCCCAACCAAGGAGCACTTGATTTCGATTATTCCTCATACTTTACTGACATAAGTGCGTACTTGAATGTCTAAAAACAATGAGAGATATTGGGCGTAAATGTGAAATGTATTTGCGATGGCTAGGCCGTGCCCGTGCTGCAGCCAGAGTTGTTCGGAAGTGATTACTTGTAATCGATTACTTTTAATTATTTACATTTTTGTGTGATATTGTAATCAACTGATTGCTTTTCTCGAGCGGTAACATTTTGGAGAAATTCAGTTACTGTCTTTTTTGTGACCGATTGCTTATAATCAATTGCTTCTTTCTAAAAAAGGCTGCCTGGCCTAAGAGTCCGTTACGTTGCGATTGCGTCAAACGGTACAGCAGCACACGAAGGAGTGCATGGGTTCCTGACCTGTTGCGCTTCCTCCGGTCTTCGTTCCTTCAGTTGATGCTTCTTGCAATGGTCGTGCCTACCTAATTCATTGTAATAAAAAAACTGGTTTTTCTTAGCACTGTCAAAAACAGCAGCAAGTAGCGTGGACGATGAGACGGAACACTTACAAGACGGGAAATGACTACCTACTGATTTATTTAGCTTCAAATGGACGTAATTTATAGGTACAACCAACACCCATGCAAAACATCAAACAATCAAGCGATAAACCTTATTTCTCCGTGCTTGGTTATCAACAGCACACGCCACAGTTCTAAACAGCAAAAAATCGAAAAAAACGGCTTATAACCTTGTATTAACAAGAAATAACCTGTGTTTATCAAGGAATGATCTATACCTCTTAGCCAGGCTGCCTCAAAAGAGAAAAAGGGAAAATGCGAAAACTAGGAACCAGTGTAGACAGTGAAAACCATTCAAAGCAAAGCAGTGTCAAAAATCACAAAAGTCGACCCCACTCAAAGGGTAATCTTCACATTAAGATCGCTGAAAAGACAGCAGGAATCACCTTTAAAAAAAAAAGCCTTCATGTGTCCAACCAGAAATCGCAGTGCTTAATGGAGTGACACCGAGGGTGTTCTGATACCACTTCTCTCTCTCTCTCTCTTTAGAAATAAAAAAAAAGCTTGAATAATCTCTCGCTGCAGTTTGTGTTTGGCGAATGGAAGAAACTTGGTTTAGTTTAAGAGCGTTTACAACCACAGCCTTTACAATGGCATGTCAAGCAACTGCCAGATTTCTTTTTTGCGCTCAAGTTGTGTTCTTAGGCCCTATCTCAATAGCTTCGCCTGGTTTGTCCAATTTAAAGAGTATTGCATGCGAGGGGGATCTTATACATAAGTTTGCTCTTGCGTTTTGTGCACTTGGTGACGTGCTTCTTAGAGCATGATTTGTGCTTTCTATCACCAAGCATTGCCCAGACCTTGCCAAACTTGTACGAGGCAGAAAAAACCACGCAGCTTTGATTATTATTTGTCATCTCCTTAACATTGTGCAACAACCTGTGGAACTGGAGAATAACCCGGCTGTTCGGTTTATGATTTGCTTCTCTGCCTCTGTTTGTTGTTTTTTCGAGCAGTCTTTGACAACTGCTTGAAGGAAATTTACTTGGGTAGCCAGCACTAAAAAGGCGAAACACGTGGTCATCAAAGCTTTGACTCAAAAGGTGCGGGCAAGATTTACTGAGAGCTGCCCGCTCATTTTATCTCATTTAGCTCATTTTGTCCGCTTATAATAAGGGCTATCGAAAGGTAGTGCACTGTTCTTGGGCATGGGCTAGTACATCTGTAACTTGACGAGGACATCTAAAAACTGTATCGCGTTGTCAACAGGAAACTGGCAGTTAAACATGAGTCCACCTTACGATGTGTTGTAGATGCGTAGGATTTCAATACTGGTAGTCACCATGCTGTCACATTGCATCTCTTGTAAGAACGCAAAGTAATCGCCCACACAGCGATACACCTTCCTCACATGTACGCCTATAAGATGTTTTTTAATACTTTGGTCCATTGCTGGCTGGTAAACCTCGAACAGCACTGGAGCAACTGAGGAACCTATAGATATTCCAGACTTGTGCACCTAAAACTGATCACCGAAGGTGATCGCTGTGAATTCTAGGTAGAATTAAAGTACACCCATAAACTGCTCGGAACGAAACGCGGCGCTTCATAGAGGTCGTAGAAACTGGCATCAAAGCTTTGCGAAACTTTCAGTTAGTGCATAACGTCTTGCCCTACAGCGCTTGCATCGAAAGTGTTCAGTGGAGCGGCTGATGTCATCACGAGGAAACGTTGCAAAATCAGCGATGACAATTATTTTGAACAACAACTCTCGTTTAAATATGCCAAAACGTAAAAAAAAACATCAAACAAATCGCAAAAGTTTTGTGGTTTGAGTGAGTTTGTGTTATGACGGTAACGTTCGAAGAAAAGTAACGCAAAAGTAATCGGATTCCTGTTCTGTATTTATTAAGTTACTTTTCTGGGGCGGTAATTCACCACTCTAATCGGTTACAATTCAGATGGAGTAATTGGAATCGGTTACTTATTTTCTGTAACGTATTCAAGACTGGCAGCCGAACAGATATTATTTTTTTTAGTGCGGCAACATTAGATCCGACATTCCTTAAAAATGGCGGTGTGTGTTACAAAATTCACTGATTTGTCCAGACAGGTAACGTGACCTTGTGACGTCATCACGACCTGCTTACGGAAGAGAAGCAAGTAAAAATGGCCGCAAAGTCCAGTTAAAACCACTTATTCGCACATGTAGACCAAGGTAGCAACATGGGGATATCTGACGTCATCACAGTCGACTCTTGACGCATGTATAGAATTGGTTGGTGAGCACCTCCGCATTCTGCGCTGTCTGAGCTTCTCGCATTTCGGCCTCCACGTGTTGCAAGAGCTCTCTTTGTTTTCCGCACGCACTTACATGACCGTGTAAGGCAGGAATTCTATACTTTAACCCGCTCTGGGAAACAAGGCTTCGGAGCTTTTTTTCTTGCCGCAGAGTGCTGTCCGCAACCTTCTTGGTGTCCAATTGACATCCGAAGTGCAACGCTCCCTGCAACTGTTGCACCGTTACTCAGACGCTGTGAATTGTGCTCACCATTGGAGGCCGATTGGGAACGGGCGGTGACGCATACACCAGGTGTTTCAAAAGAATACTGTCAAAAGTTTTCAACAATAGGTTTTTTGGGGTAAAAATATGGCTTTCGCGGCATAGTATTACCAGTGCTGGCAGACACCAAAAAACCGGTGAATCTTCTTCAACAGCAAGCTGTTTAATTTTTAATAATTGACTTTTTTAACAGTAGACATAGGCGTCCAGCTGCGAATAGACATTTGTGGCAGGTCGTTAGAGATAGCCATTACAGTTTTCAGAATTTTGGAAACGCGATTAGCCTTGGCGCTGTGGCAGGACATAACTCGGCTTTTTTTTACTAGTTATGTGCACTGGAAAGGTTGCTTTGCCTGTATGCATGTATTTTGGCATGGTGGAGCCAAAGTTTATTCAGGCACAGCGCCAAGAATAATCGAGTTTTCGGTATTCTAAAAATACTGATATGGCTGTTACTAACGACCGACCAGAAATCTAATTGCAATAGGCACCTAAATCTAAAATTTATAAACTTAACTATTAAAAATTAGTTAACCAGCTTACTACTTAAGCCGATTCAGAGGTGTTCTGTTGTTCGCCAACACTGGTAATACTGCGCCCCAAACGCCATATTTTTACCCCAAAAAGCCTCTTTTTGAAAATTTCTGAACGTCTTCCCTGAGACACATGGTGTAGTACACTGCGGCTTACGTTGAGAGCTCCGTCGAAATGAGTCTCTGCACTCCTAAGGTATCAGTACTCGAGTCCTTACACGTTTTCTATCATAAATATATCACCACGTTCGATGTTGACCGTACACGACGAACCTGTGCAATTGGACTACAACCGTGGCGTCCACCTAAAGGTATGAAGAGTGTGCCAGCTTCATCTGAAGCATCGGTATAGTACTAGCAAAAGAACAGTGGGCAGAATGATAGCATGCCTTCATCTAATCTGTTTCCGTAAATTCTTCGTCCCTTCCTTCCTTAATTGTTCAGTTTGTTGAGTGTAATTTCTCGCATACCAGACCGATGCACGCAGAGGAAGAGGCTCGTAGCATGGTCTTCCACCCATACTCCATTTGGCGCCGGGCACCTCCACTATGCGGCGATATGTCCGCGCCATATTGTTTTTCCTCGACAATGAGTAGCCCTGGCATTTCTCGGTTTTTCACGTTCGCCGGCGCACTACAGTCCCAGTTCCTTCCAGCACATCGCAGCATGTAAAAACACACAGCCGCTTGTGTCACCATTTTTCAACGGTTTCATGGTCTGATGCTGCGGTGTTCCTCGCTTACCGGTAACCAAGAACAAAGTTTCTGCCTTTTCCTCCTCACTCCTGTTGTTCTAAACTGCTTTCTTATTCAAACTTGCTATGGCGCACGAAAGCTTCCCGTATCAGCTAGCCATGCACACCCCAGCAAGACTTTCTTCCTCTCTTTGCTTCTTTCTTTCTTTTTCTCGTTCTTTCTTCCCTCTTTTTTTCTTTCTTCCTTCCTTGCCTCCTTTCTTTTTTCTTCATTTTTTAGGTTTTCCTTTTTAATTTCATTCTTTATTTAATTTTTGTCAGTACTTACACAGGCTGCAAAATCGAAGGCGGGCAGGCTTAAGGCGCCTTGCAACGTCTGACAAAGGCCTGCCGTCCCCATAGACATACATGAATGCTGTAGCATTTGGCAGTATTCCAAAATTTGCTAATGTAACACAATACACGCATAGCAGCGTAATATAATGACAACAAAATGAAAAGATCAGTTGGATATAACACTATAGAAAGCACAGAACAATGATGACAAGGGAACTTGTTGATGTTGAGAAGAAACCATATTATGTAATGAAAAAATAATAATGGTCAGTCTTTTCGTATCGGGCGGCGTAATTTGTTCGTTGTGTTTGTTGTATGTTATGTGTTTGTTGCTTGTTTGAGCTCTTGTCTGTTTGTCCGTCCGCCTGTGTCTGTCTGTTTGTTTGTTTGTTTGTTTGTTTGTTTGTTTGTTTGTTTGTTTGTTTGTTTGTTTGTTTGTTTGTTTGTTTGTTTGTTTCAATCAAGAGTGGACAGCCGTCACCGCAGCTCAATTGGTACAACACGGGACGTGAAATTCAGCGGTCATGGAGTTCGGGCCCCACCTGCAGCTTATAGATGTATTTTGTTGTGCTTTCTAAGGAATTATCTCTAAGCTCTGAAGTGTTTAGACGCTCAATCTCCCTCTGATACACACCACAAAAAAAGATACATTCCTTATGCTCCATGGTTTCCGTAACTGTTGGCGTCTTTCAGCTAAATGTATCAGTGTGTGTGCGTGCGTGTGCGTGCGTACGTGTGTTTGTGCGCGCGTGTGTGTGCGTGTGTGTGCGCGTGTGTGTGCGTGTGTGCGCGCGCGCGTGTGTGCGTGTGTCTGTGTGTGAGAGAGACATTGGGATTACTTTCTCGGAACACGCTGCCATTTCTAGGCTGTTTATGAAATAATCAACCCAAACGAACAGTCCACTCTCAACAGCGCGAGCTTACAGTCACTTATTTTTGCTCAAAACTACATTTATTATGAAAATATTTCATGAATAAACCGATTTCTACCTGGACGTGACCACATAAAAAAGCGTCCGATTAACGCTCCCCAGATCGAAAAAAAAAATAAAACCCGAAAACTGAGGTCCCCTTCTATGATGAACATCGGAAAGAAAGATATGAGGGAGGAAGGAGTGGGGTGGTTTTTGAAAGGCAGTACATGTGTTGTGATTGCGATAACCAACCGAGATTCGACAAAAGGGTTGCCGGGATTTTTCTCAGCGTATTGCGTTATGGGTCGCAAAGGACTGATTGTTTCTGCTCGGCGAATTCACGTTCCTTCTCGGCGTGTGATGTCAACGGTGGGGGATAGGAGGACGCGGTGATTCAGGCGAGAACTTTCGAGCGGCAGTGCTCGTCACGGACGAAAGGCATCTGGTACTGAAAAATAAAATAAATTGCTCCCATCCCGTAGCAGTAGCAGTAACAGTGGTAGTAACAGCTGTAGCAGTAGCAGTAGCAGTACTATTAGTAGTAGTAGTAGTAGTAGTAGTAGTAGTAGTAGTAGTAGTAGTAGTAGTAGTAGTAGTAGTAGTAGTAGCAGTAGTAGTAGTAGTAGTAGTAGTAGTAGTAGTAGTAGTAGTAGTAGTATAAGTAGTAGAAGTAGAAGTAGCCAACTGCGGCTGGCGGAAATGAAAGGGACAGGGGAAGGATAGCGATAGCGACCAGAGGCTGCTACATACACTATTTACAAACCACAGAATTACTACGGGCTGCTCGTGTTGGACAGCGCGCTTTTCACGAAGTCATTTGAAAAGGCTTTAAGCATACGCAGAGAATAGATGATTTACTTGTCACCGCTTCTTCTTCGCTGACACTTAAATTCTTATAACGGTAGCATTTAAATCAAAAGCTCGGCGGTTTTATTCGCGCTCTGAACAGCGATGCGCAATTTTCACGTTATTCTGACGTCTTGTCGCTGGTCCGGCTGTTCAAGCCTCGGCAGAGAGGCTCACTGAAAGCTTTTAACGCAGGCCGTGAGCATTTCCTACTTCACCACCTGAGCAGGTCGTCTACCGCTGCTAAAGTCTTCTGTTTTTAAGCAACACCATTAGTGAGAATGCGAGAATCTTCCCCGTCGCATTGACATGTTTCGCAGAAATATCGAGTGTATTCTAACCACTACTAACTCGTTACGATCCAGACGCATTTCTCTAATACGCATCAGCGCATTGAGCTTCTTATTCCGCCCGTGACAAATTCGGCGTACTTCGTCTGCTTGCGAACAAAAAAAAATGATGGCCGATTTGAGTAGTTGGGCCAAACGCAGACTGTGTGCGCTTGCAGTTAATTTTTTCCTTCAGTTCTGTTGTTCTGATCCATTGTTCCCGGATGGCAGTTCATCGGACAGCAATAATGGGTAATTATTCATATATGCGGAATTCGTTGTTCTCTTCATCACTGGGAGTCTTCCTACTGTTCCTGGCGCAGTGGTGCAGCGGTCAGGTTAACATGCTCCACTGCTCTTGTATGGCAGGTGCTGCCATCAATGGCTTTAAGTTGCTTGGGTTAGAGTGTCACCCAGGTTGCTCTTCCCGGCTAGCCTCTTACGATTAAATGAGCTGCAGCCTGACACATTGGGCCGGTGGTTAGTTGTATATATAGGTGGTTGGCAGGTGGCCAGCCTCCCACAAAACCGGCTCCACACGAAGAGACATAAAGAAATGCGGAGTAAATATGACCACCATAAGTGCTAGCGCACTAAAATAGACCATCAGTTACAACGAAGACAACGCACCGACGACCACAAGGTTATTAATTTTGTGCTGATAACAGTACCACTCATCCGCGTTATCAGTCTGCCACACCAGCTTAGGTCACTTGTAGCTTTATCGGCTGCAAGAGTCCTGGGTAAACTGATGATACACTTGGGACGGCTTCTGTTTGGAACAACGGTGATTTGATAGATAGCAGCGCGTATCAGATATCTGCGCTTACGAGCATCACATGCACTTTTTTGGGGCTCAGTATACGCTAAGTGCCGACTTCTCGTTTTCCTACGCAGAGCCGAAGGGCTGTATATCAGGCCGCTCAAAGGTTGAACGGTTTGTAAACCTCTACAGCGCCCACTGACCTCTGAAAGCGAAGCCGTCTGCTGATTCCATTGGAAACCGCAAAAGGGCGATGTCGCGTACGAAGCCTCCTCCGCTGGCAACGCACTGCATCCTCTCCAGAGGGAGCGGCACGTAGACCCTGGTTAGGACATCGACGGAGGGATGTGCCGCCGCACGGCTGTGGGCAGTGCACAACCTGGGAGTATTATGTGTACTCGGGGCTACGCACAAGAAAACTCATGCAACTACCCGTTGAAAACTTCCCTGTATCAGGTGGTGGTAGGACGCTTTCAACTGCGCTGGTTTCTCTGGTGAGGGCGAATTCGTTTCGAATGGCCCGGACAATGTGGTTTATGGCAGTCGGCGGTGAACAATCCGCCTAGGAGCAAAACGAATACAATAAAGAACTTAATTTAGTTCAAAGCGAGTGCACGTCGAGTTTAAACGGTAAGCCTGTTCATTCCACGTCATTCTTCGGGTCACCTGCATCGGCACCTTAACGCGTAATCGTTTCGTTGCCTGGTCATGCACCCGCCGCGGTGGCTCAGTGGTTAGAGCGTTCGTCTACTGAGCCGGAGTTCCCGGGTTCAAACCCGACAGCGGCGGTCACGTTTCGATGGAGACGAAACGCAAAAGGCGCCCGTGTGCTGTGTGATGTCAGTGCGCGTTAAAGATCCCCAGGTGGTCGATATTGTTCCGGAGCCCTCTACTACGGCACCGTGACATGTGACACAACTACTGCGCTATTTCCTTTGCTCAAAAACCAATTTTCATTTTCGTTTTGCTCATGCACTTCCTGGAGGATAATCGAGAATTGAAATTCACTGCTGCTTTTTCAGCGTAATCTGACGACTACACGTGAATGTGGCGACCAGTTACGCGTTGTCCTTAAACTGAACATATATGGCAAAGCACAGGAGAGGGAGGGGGGGGGGGGGGGGTAGAGTACTGCTGGCACTTAAGTAGTCACGACTCGCGAGGCACATTGATCAGCGCAGTCGCCAAGTGGTGTAAGCCTTCCAGATTGCTAATCGCACCTCTTATTGTGTTTCCAGGCTTCCACCACATGAGCAAACGGAGGCGAACTTTCTGAATCATTCGTAACCTGTCTCCGCGTCGACCGCGCATCTGGTGCTCGCGCGGTGCCAGCCCTGTCTGTCCCTCCTGTTTTGCTAATGGCACTACCATAATATCACTCGTCGGTAGCAACGAGTATGACCTTAACATTTGTCTTTCGCGCTGGAAGAACATGCTAACTGGAAGCACCACTCCAAACCCTTCCACGTTTCATGCCTTACGGTTCTGAAAAGCTAAAAAGTCAGCCACGTTGTACCCGGCCAAGGTCTAGATCGTTTGCTGTATGAGGGAACCACCATCGTTCGTCGCGCGAATCAGCGTGCACCATGCATGACGCTAAAATCTGTCGCGTGATGACAAAAGAGACTTCAGAGCACTGTGAACGAAGCAGAAATCTCGAGAGCTGCAGACGTGTGCTGTTCTGTGAATTGCGGATTGCTGAACCTATAAGGGAGTCTCATATCACGTGAGCTGTAATAGCGGCCGAAACACAGGTGAAGCAGCTCAGGTCATAAATCGGTGCGGTGAACACGAATGCGACACATTTTTTCGTCTTCCCGTGTCTCTGAATTACAAATACTGTCAAGCGGAAACGCAGCATGAGGGTGCTTTCAAATGAACGCCGCCAAGCTCTGTCAGAAACAGTCGATCTACTTTCTTGTTCCAATGACGAATCCTGGCTGCAATGTCTCGAAATGACGCGAACTTTTTCTTGCTCCAATACAGATTATGCAAAGGACGGGGCCCGCAATGCATATGCACCACCCTCGGTAATTTTGCGCTCTCTGTCGGAGCCAAGTGGCGGGGCAGGAAATTTCTTTTTCTTTCTTTTTGTGAGCCCGCTCTAAAGTACGTCAATTGGAGAATGCGGACAGCCTCGCCCATAAAGAGCTGTCAGGTAGTCCATCAAGAAGAGGCACCATTCAGAGAAATGAGGCTCGGCCCCTGTGGAGTTCACCCCACAAGACATGTGGGACCATGGGCTAAAAGGAACCCAAGCGACGCTACTTCGCACAAGCTCTGCTCGTACCCCTGCGTGGATGTATGAGACGTGCCTGGCACCGTCTCCGCTGTGTTTCACATGTGGTGTGTGCGGTGATGTAGAGCATTTTCTTATGTGCTGTCCAGCGTACAACGCGGAAAGGCGTGTGTTGTTCGCTTTCCTCAAGTTCCTTTCGGGACATTGTCTACCCGCGCGGTAATAAGTCATGTAGAAAGGAGGGTTCACGCCTTCTTTTAAATTTCCTCCAGGGCTATGATCAGGATACCAGATGGTGACAGCAGGAGTTGACTATTGACTGTTATGTGTGCCTGCGTAGATCAGTCACGTTTCACGTATGTGCCTGATCTGAGGACCTTATTTAACACTTAAGTGCCGCTTCGGTGCGCGGTGAAATTACCGGCAGAATACGCAGGGCTAATCCTACATGTAGCTTGCAACAACCTCAACTCACGCCGAATACGACATAAGTACGAGTTTCCTGCATTTAGCATTTTTTTTTTTACTTCCGCTACCAAGAAACCACCGGTTCTCCCATGCAGCTTACTTGTTTCACGGTTCCTGGCTGGCCAATGTTAATCAAGCAAAACGGGCTAACTTTTCCTGCGTTCTGCTCTGCGTCTCAGTTCAGTTATGTTTAATAATAATAATAATAATAATAATAATAATAATGTTTATTTACTCTAAATGTATACATAGGGTGAGGGAGCAGAGCAGAAGAAAGTCGTCGTGATGACAGCTTGACAAAGCCTCAGGCCCCCAAACAATAGCAGCCAATAGCCCTCAACTGAGCTCAAAAACGTGTTTCACGCCGTTAAGAGAGCATTTTTATTATGCGCGCACGTTTATTTATACTCTTCAAATCTCGGCGCTCGCCTCAAACAAAGTATTGCTCAGCCATTTCCCCGAGTTTGAACAGCTGGTGCTCCGCGTATCACACGCACGGCGTTCTCTCTCCTTCGCTGCGATTTCCTTTCGCCGTGGCGCAGCGCCGGCTTGCACATCGATTCGTGCACGTTCTTCGACGTCATCGGTTGCGTCACATCTCCTTGTTTCGCGCACTCTGCTCATCTTAATTCGCACATTTTTGTCAGTGATCCGACTCATTCAAAGGTGCCTGTTCGGCGGGTATAACATAACGAGTGCATCTCCGGAACCCCCGCACGCCAGCCCCTCTTATCGCATCAATCGCCCATGTGCCCCGCACTGGCGCTCAGGAATGCTCCGATTATGGCCGTTTCAGGAATTCGCCCAGCGCACCGCTTCTCCTGCAATGCGAATGAGCGGAAGTGACGGGGCTGCGCGTGAGGTCATTCGGCGCGACCGTCGTCCGGTCGCTCTCGTTCTAGCGCCGCCGTCGGTTCCGTCTTGCTCCCTCCCTTTTGCATTTCGCCCTTGCCAAGGCTTGTCCGTCCTCCTCGCCCGTGATGATATAAGGTTTCAAGTTCGGCTTCTGCCTCCTCCTCCGCTGGCCGCCGCGAGGAAGCAGCGGGGCGTTCTGCCCGCCGGCTGCAGCCGCGAAGTGCGCGCGGGCCTCGGCGGCGGCGGGTCGTGGACTTGGAGTGAGCGCCCGCTGAGCACGCCCGGCCAAACCACGTCAGCGGGAGGCCGAGGAATCCAGTTGTTTGCGCGGCCCCCAGACTTTAGCCTTTGTTCACCTCGCGAGCGGCCACTGCTGTCTTTTCTCCTGTCTCGTCCGCTGCCGCCTGCTCGCTGGCCCGTTCCTCGTGCGTCCAAATTCGCAAACGTCGTCGTCCTATTGAGCTTTCTCCCACGCCACTCTTCGAAGGGCTGTGTTCGTTATTCGGCTCGTGGCGCCGTCCTCTTGTTCTTCGTCTGTCCTGCGAAAGTCCGGCCAGGTCAGCCTTCTGCTGCCGTACCACCGGCCTCTCTCCTCTTTATCTCGAGCCCCGTGGGGAAAAAAAAGGAAGGGCGCTCTTTTTTGTTCGTTTGGAAAAGAAGAGTTTGCCTCCGAAGGCCGCCGTCTCCACACACAGGTGAGTGCCGGAATGTGCACTTCTGGGTGGGTCAGCGTATTGTTGAGGGTCGGGCGCCGTGCTACGGCTGGCAGAGGCGTCCTTGTGATACGCGATGTGCCCTAGGTGTGATGACCTGCCCTCTTGGGATGCATATCTCGCGTTGTCCTTGCGGGATCCCACGTGTCACACTCCGAAAGATCTCCAGAGATGTGTTACAACCTTTTTTTCCTAGAGGCGTTGTAAGCGCGTACTAATACTCATTTTTTTGCGGGGGGAGGGGGCAAAACAAATGCAATAGAGGAGTGAAAATGTCGCTCATTTACCGCCTTGGTGTCGATTTTGCTGTTTTCATTTTCACTTTGTGGCTTTTGACAGGATACGCTCATATGTCGTTACTTATGTTGTTCATTGTGCGCAAGGTCCACCAGGGAAATGGCATCACGATTGGTAGTGCGTGCAGGAAAGCTAACTTAACGTCGCAATGCTTGCTCGTCCCGACTTGGAAATGGGCACAGGAGCTCGAAGGTTACCGAAGCCAAAGGCAAAAAAGACTAGCTTGATATGTGTTTGATAAAAATCAATATCGATCTGATGCCCAAACTGTCTTTGCAATGCTTTTAATGGCAGTCGTTGATGCCAGCAGTTGTACAATATGGTATACACGATATCAGGCACTGGCAGTTTATAAAAAGTTTCCCATGAAAATGAGCATAGCAATAGGAGTAATAATAATTAAAAATATAATTTTACTTATATAGACGCTTGTATTTCCTATAGCGGCGAGACTGTAGAGCAGAATACGTCGAGCTTATGCCTATGGAGTTCTCTGTGGACTAATAACTGGTGTTGGAATTTATTTTTTCAATTTCGACGGACTTATTTCGCTGTTTATTTAAGTTTTCAGTTCTTTGGTGATTTTTATTTTCTAGGAATGAATTACCAGTTTTCTGTTATTATACAGTCTTTAAGTAATTATGCTTAACTGCTTCTTCGTTGTGAAAAAAACCCAACCACAGCGGTAATTGTTTATCCGCCAGCAAGGCTTACTATAACCACTCTTCTCAATACAGACGAAAATAGCACCGTTCGTATTTACTGTACTACTGGGCTAGCTTGTAACTGGCATGAAAACTGAGGGGGCCACTTTGGTGCGCTGGTTCGAACTCTTAACGTGCACTTGTCTTCGGAAGGTGTTCAAGGTGGGTTTTGGGAACACCGCTTTCACTATTTCTTCAAGTGCTCTCTCTTAAAAGTACCATTAGGACGCTAATGCAGTCGGAGCTCACGCGAATGGAAAAAATGGAAAGGCCGCTTACTTCCAACATCAGACTCTGATTACAAATATTTCAGTTAAAGCTAGATAAGGGGCGTTCTAGCGCTAACAGCCTGTTCGTATTGCTAGTCCTGTTTAGGGTGCAAAAGTCAATGTTTGTAGCAGACAAGCTAACTCGCATTAGCCCGGAGGTATCAGTCACCAGGGATGGGCACTTTTTTTCTTATTTACAATAATAAGCCGAAGGTTCAGTTTGCTGCGGTTGCATGGCATGTAAATTGACTGTAGTCTACCCCAAGTCAAGGAGCTCTCGTACATATTTATTTTGGAACTTAAAGCAATGAAAATAGCCGCGGTCACCAGTACAAATAGATCATTTTATTGTAGAAGACTGGTTCAGTGTCCACGATGTCCACGGCTTGGAGCACAGAGGTCGGCTGATCCTCGACAGTCAGACACAATCGCTTTGCACCAGCTAGCACGCCATCGTGAGTGACCGGAAGGCGCAAGGCTGTTAATCGGGACGTCATGATTATAGGTCGAAGCCGTTGACGCATTTTGTATTATAGACAATTGCTGCTTCATTCTCGAGCTGTAGCCGACTAAAGCCAAGCCGATTCTGGCCTCGCACTCCAGTAGGTGGGGAGAAGCTTAGGGAAGAACGGTGCAGATAGTACCAGCGGGCATTGTAAGAAGCAATGCTTCAGGTTGGCGCATGGGCAAGGGCAGCTTGCCGTTATAAAATGGTGCACAGACTGTCTATAGACATCTTTTAGACCCCATTTCCTTCGCAGATATTTCATGTTGTCTATTCATCGTCTATATACTGTCTATAGACAAAAGTCTACCAAATGTGTATGGCCATAAGTCTATAAATTGTCTATATACTGTCTATAGGATTTGTATTGCCTACAGGATTTGCCTATTTAAATTGCATGGACTTTATAAACACAGTTCTATAGACAGTTTTTAGCCTTCCTAAAGAAAGTTTTGTAACGGTGGGCTGGAAGGGCCGGAACAGATAGGTGGAGCGTGACGCTAGCCCGCATGCTTACGTGACCGAAGATTACTTCCTATTATTGCACTGTGCAGACGTTTCGCACAAAGAAGAGTAGGAAAGCCGTGGTTTGGGTCCGATCAGTGAGCTGTGAAACTATCGCGCAATATCGGTCGGCGTAAGCGCTCTGTGAGCAAACAACCCTACGAGGGCGCAGCAGTGGGCAAAAAATTTTACCATCGCCGACGATGCTACGCAGTGAAGCGCCCTCATACGCGCCTCCTCTCCAGGCGCCGTTGCTCGGGCGCTTCCCGGGGCGTCGCTCGGTCGGGCGACCAGCGACGCGTAAAAAAGCAGTCGCCGTCGCCCGGGCAATGCACACTATGCGGACGCGTCTGTTACGAGGTGAACAACCGCCGACGTCCTCCATAATCAATTTCCCCATTTCCGTTTTGTCGGCCCCTTTTCATCCCCACTGTTTTGCGACGAATGTGTCGATAGCGTCGAAAAAGAAATAAAAAGGAATATACAAGTGTGGATATATGCAGCGAGAGGGGGCAAGGCAACTAATAAAGAGGATCAGTCCGCCTCAGGCGGAACAGGAAACCGGCTATGCCCACCGAAAATCAGAAAACAATCGACTGCTCCATGCCCTGTTCCTACAGCTCTAATCGGCAAATTCGACTTTCTTTACAATATGTGGCGCCCTCTAGTAAATGGCGAAGATTCGTCTCCTACTGGTTGAAAACAAACGCACGTGGGAGACGCAGGCGCGACCTGCTTCCACGAGTAGCAAGCTGCATCTGCGACATGGCGTGTGCTTGACAGCTGTCGCCACCTGTCGCATGCGTCTGTCACTAACGTGAACTGCGCATGCACAGTGGGAGCTGGCGGTTTTCTTTTCAACCAGTCTAGCTGGAGGAGATGAGGCGCGCATGCGCACAGCGGCCTTGTGAAAAACACGGATTCTCATTTGCGGATCTTAAAGGAAGATGGCCGTGCGGGTTGAGATACATGTGATAACTTTTGCATATGATTCCGCGCTGCATCCGCGTTTTTTTTTTTTTGACGATTGCAACATTAGTCTTTGAATGACTTTTCCTGTGTGTTTCACCACCAAACACTGCATTTTCTGTGGACGGGCGATCTCACGTAGACCGCGTAGGTCATATTCTACTGAGTGGGCTTTTTGCCGGCTCTTATTTAAACCTACGATGAGTGCAAGCGTATTCTCACTGCCTAATCTGAAGTCCTAACTAAGTCGGTCAAAATAACGACAAAACTGCGTCAGATACACGAAAAAATGATTGATTGGTTGGTTGCAATCGTGCCTTTCATTGGAGCAATATTTCATGCACTCCTGAGTTTTCAAACACCGTCATCTTCGGCAAGCATAAAGACCAACTGAGATATGAAATTTCGGAAGCCTTCCATATTCACCATGACACAGACCTTTGCGTAACTGATCCATCTCTATAATCCTGAATGATAAAAAAGTCAACTATTTATCCGTCAAAGATGTCTTGCTTCGTCGCTTCATGCTCGCACCTCAGCGGGGCTGTTTGTGGCTTTTGTCATCACTGAGGATGATGAGTTGCGTTTTGTTTTGTAATTTGTTGCTGTTGTTGTTCAGGAAACGAAAGCACATCAGTAACGTTCTCCGAATCAAAAAAATCCGTTTGCGAGTCGGCGCTTGTGGTATGTGTTCGTGTTGTGTCTTCACGTGATGCTAAACGATCATTCTGCACCCATTCGCCCGAATCGCGCAGTTAGTGCACATCCACGCACGTTTTGGTGCACAAAACTATTAGGTGAAAATTTGGGGTGCGATTTTTTTCACTATTTCAATGTGCTTCTTCTTTGTTTATGAATACGCACACTGATAATAGATGCGCTTTTTTTTAGGACTAAACTAAAATAAACCATTCTATCCAAAACAACTTTCGTAGATGGCGCGATTGGCGGTTTCGCTTTGATGCGTACTCAAAGGCCATACCTCCAGAAGCCAGGTTTGTCTAAAGCAGAGAACGCTGTCGTTGACGGTTACTTTCCGTGAACGTGTCTCGCGTTGCTTTTCTAGTGGGTCTTTTTGATCACCCTAGCTGCTACGATTATTTTCTTTCTCATAAAAGACGAATTGCTCTCTGACACAGTAAAGCAGGCTTCAGCCCAGCTGTCACAAAATTTTCGCTCATCTGCGGTTCATTTGTCCCTCGGGATATATGGGCAACCATGCACGGTTTATCGAGCAGGTGTTGAGTCTTTCGACTCCCGACACCAGCGCTTTGTCGACGCAAACAGGAATACGTCAGGGCCAGTCGGCGCTTTGAGGCAGATAGCGCGGCCGGTAAGCAGCGTGTGGCAGCACTAGAGAGGCGAAAAAACGCCCTGAATTCGCTAGTACGACAGCGGCGACGAAGTACTCAGCGCACATTGTGTGGCATTGAGGAGGGGGAGATTGAACTTTAATACGACTTAGTGCTAGACAGCCAGTTTATAAAAATCATTATAAAGATAATACTTCTAATTATTTTGCTTACTCCTCAGGTTATAACACGAGACAAAGGCATGCACTAACAATAACCCATTTGAACGAGCGAAATAACTGCTTTAAATATTCTTTTTTTTTTCCGAGGACAATTACTGAAATAAACGAACTGAATAGCGAGACTGTTAATCATAATTCTTTGCTGATGTTTGAAAAGTGGCTGCAAATGTTATGAATTTGAGTGTGTTGATATGGTTGTGTTTTGTTTTTTCTCCCCCACCCTGCTATGATCTGTACTAGATCGCATTATCTATAAATCAATTAAATAAATAATAATCCAGGACAGAGTTGAGGCAAGACAGCCGTTCTTTCCGCAGTTTACCCAAACGTGACTGGCGAAGCTATCGACCACCTGGCAAGACGGTTGACATTAACCCTTCTCTTTTTCGTATGAGTCAAAATTAAATAAGAGTCGTTACCTTGTGCAAACCGTTCTTTGCCTTTGCAGCTGCATACTAGGTTAACTTACTTTTGAACAAACCGATCGTTCGTTTGAATAACACTTCTTGGGCTAGTTGGTTGTTCATCAAGAAGCAACATAGCACAAACATCACGAAGGAGGCAGAAAGTCCCAGTGTCTCGCCGTTCCTTTCTGTGTCCTTGTGAAGTTTGCGCTGTCTCGTATCGTTCATTTATTTATTCTCTATGCTTAGTATCACCGCGCTGTAAACACTAATTTTTACCTCTTTCCTGCTTACTGCGCGGGCTTGTGCAACAAATATTTTTGCATTTTTATCTATTTCGCTCCCACTCCTACAATGCCACCCTCCCCCTGCTCACGGGCTGTGCCAAACATCTTCACGATTCTAACTACGTCCGCTGCCCAGAAAAAGCCTTCCCCATTGACCTTCAAATTGCCCGGTCAGCATAGTTTTTCTTTGAACTCTTTTTTTTTTCGTTCTGTTAGCCATGGCAGATAGGAATATCCACGCGATTGAGGACAAAGTAACCGTCGTTCTCATCACGAGGCTGACTACCATTCGTAGAGAGCAGGAAGTGCTTCTCCGCATTACTTAAGAAAGTTGGGCAAAGCACGCTTGTAGAGATGGTTGAGGAATGGATTGCATGCTCGGCATGTGTCATTGTTCCTTGGTGTCTGCCGCTTCCTTTCTTTTATTCATTTATTTATTCATGATCATACATTGCTACTAGTGGGCATTACAGCGTGGGGGTATGTTACAATAAGTGACATGTAAAACAAGGCACTATCGTCCAAACAATCATCAAGAATGAATGCTGAAGAGACTGGCGCGGTGGAAAATACGGGTATTCATTGATGGACATTGCTGTTTAGGTTGTGTTTGAAAGTTTTTTCAGCGTTAACAACCAAGCCGCCACGGTGGTTCAGTGCTTATGGAGCTCTACTGCTGATCTATAAGACACGGGTTCGATCCCGGACGCGGCGGTCGAATTTAGATGGAGGTGAAATGCCAGAGGCCCGTATACTGTGCGATTTCAGGGCATGCTAAAGAATCCCAAGTGGTCGAAATTTCCGCAACCCTTCACTACGGCGTCCCTCATAGCCTGAGTCGTTTTGGGGCGTTAAATCTTTATAAATCACAAACGTTTTTTACGACTTGAAGTGAACACCGGCTTTAAGGACGCCATGTAGAGCATTACCGCCCTGATTCATGCTGAATATGTGCCATGACAGATAACAGTGTGGCAATGTTGAATTTCTACGCACTATTGGCATCTTAACCGCACTGCACGGGTACACTTGCAGTCCTTCCTTTAACCGCTAAGAGCCTGCGTTCGACCGACGTTGGGCGGGAACTGCATGCTATCAGAGAACGCGACAAGAGTATGACTGTCGCGTTACGCATAGTGTTCGGAGTCGGGCGCAACACTGTTCTTCTTACTAATCCCACTGTACAGCTTGTATGTAGATGCGTTGACGTCAGGCGTTAGAAATAATGAACCACTTCACTGCACTCAACCGCCATGAGATACCGGAACCAGCGAACGCTACACGGCAGGCATGATATCGGGAGCGGGAACTCGAAGTGCAGCTCGTCGTGCGGCTGAGGCCGCAAAAAGTGCGAGACAGGATTTAAATGTGCGGACTCCGAGCGTCGAGGCTAAAAAGCGAGATCGACTCGAAAACGCAGGGACTCAACGTTCCAAATTATTTTCTCGCTTAAAACAGAAATATTTCTGATTAAACATCCAGAAATAAATGTCACTGAATGATACTGCGCAACTTACTATCATTCATGTTTTTACTAGGAATACCTCACAATGCAACTGACAGCAGAATGTGCCTTAAAAGGCAAGTTTTCTTAAATCAGGATCTTTTTGCTGTGACGCTTTTTGGTTCTTGACCTCCTAAACATTTTTATTGGCTTTTTTTTTGCCTGCTAGACTACTAAGAAAAATACTGGTAATGACTACTATGAGAACATACAATTTGATAAAGGGTTTCAAAAATTTCATAATTTGTGCCTTCTGTGTGTTTATTTAAACATAAAACAAGTTCAGTTCACTTTAATTCATATTAAAGCACAGTATTTTTTATTTCTACGAAAAAAATTTCGTACTTATGCACACAAAGTTTATTCTTCTAAATTTTTTTGTAACACTAGGTTTTGCTACTGCTTGAAAGCTTAAGATGGTGGCCACAACACGTAAAACTTTTTCCGCCAAAGAACAAGTTGGGGTCATATTTCTCATCGGAACGCAATAAGCCATGATTTTTTTTTTCAAGAAATTGAGGATGGTCGAGCGCAAAGTCGGGGTTAGTTGGCATCGAATGGTCCAAAACCGAAGTAGCAGCAAAGGCCTTGACTAACACTTCACGGAGAGCACATTAAGGTAGAGTTACCCAGCCTTCTGTTGCTAAAGATTGCATTACAGGGGCTATAACAATGGCACGAGGATTTTTTTTTTAGAATTTACCTTGTAGGGAAGTAGGCAACAAGACCTAGTCGTTTTCTTTTTACTCGAGGTAGTTAAATACACCTCAAATTGTTTAGTGCGCTGAAATATACGGCCTTTAGTTAAGAAGAAAACAGCACTAACCTTGGTCAAGCTGCTAATCAGCAGCTTTTTGTTGCTTGCCCTCGCATTTTTCATATCCTTGTAAAAAATGTGAAATAAAACTGAAATTGATATTGAAGCAACTGGATCAGATGCCGACGCGTAAAGCGTCCGCGAGTTCTGGACATCTGCCATGGTTTCGCCGAGCGGCATTTCCCTCTGTGCGAATCTTCTAGCCGCTTTATGTTTGCTTTTCTGCATTGCCGTCCTCGCAATCTTAAGCGTTGTTCTCAATCCACTGTGTGTCCCTTGACGTGACGTGTGTCCCTGTGTGGCAATCATGGAGTGCTTCGGACGAATTTGTTATTCCTTTTTTTTTCACTCGAAGCTGTTTGTGTCACTGACTGTCCTTTTTACTTTTGACTTTTTTTTTCTTCTTTGCCTTTCGCAGATGAAACCCTCCGCCTCCCTCTGGGTCTTCGCCATTGTTCTCGGCTCCGCAATGCTGAGAGCGCACAGTCAGGCGTGCCGCACAGAACGGCAACAGGTGAGGCGCCGGACCGTGTGTTTTGCTCTGGGCCATTGCGTCATCCACTTTTTGTTTCTCCATTGCTTCGACTCATTCTTTTGGCGCAAACATACGCTTCGGAATGTCATATTCCGAGCACTACTGTGCAGCGCCAGTGGTGGAACTTTTGTCTGCAGATGTATAGAGCTGCAGAGTCAGCGTCGCCGCACTGGATGTTATTAGGATATCACCCTGTTCGTTATACGAGCTTCGCAGAAGCATATAACGTTATGCAACCGAAACGATGGTACAGTGGTTCTTACGGAAGCTGGGTGACACGAAATTCCTTCACGTTGTGAATCCTGCGCCGATACAGAAATGGCGGTAAGCAGAAACGTCAAGAAGAAAAGAACTATATACAGTGTATCGAAGATACAAGTTGTCTAAATCGCCAGAGTGTTTGGCCTTGCTGAAAACAATAAAAAATGAATTCAGACAGAAGTCTCACATCGCTAAAGACATGTATTTTTCGAATTTAGGAGAAAAACTTGTCAGAGATACCAAAGAATTTTGGAGATATGCGAAGCGTAATGGTAAGGATGACAGCTCAGTACCTGCTCTGAAAAATGATGAGATAATCATCCATGATGATGAGGCTAAAGTTGAAATGTTTAGCCGTTATTTTTCATCTGTGTTTTTGCCACCTAGTTCACGTTCTGTCTGTTTTGCATTACCTCTTGAAATAGATTGCATGCCGGAAGTTACTTTTTGTGTTGACGGTGTGCGTAAATTATTGAAGGATTTGAATCAGGCTAAGGCTTGTGGCCCTGATGACATTCCTGCCGCAATTTTAAGGAATTGTGCGGATGCATTATGTCTGTACTTCACCCGGCTGTTCCAGAAGTCTCTTAATGAAACTGACTTGCCTGCTGATTGGAAGGTAGCGCGTGTCGTGCCCATACATAAGAGTGGTATGCGAAACTCCGTTCAGAACTACAGACCCGTTTCCTTAACCAGCATAACCTGTAAAATTATGGAGCATGTAATATATAGTGTCGTTATGGCCCATCTCACCAAACACAATCTCCTATGCACTAGTCAACATGGTTTCAGGCGTGGATTTTCCTGCAGTACGCAGCTGGTAGAGTTCGTTCATAATTTGGCATCGGCAATCGATAAGCAACAAATTGTGGACTGCGTTTTCTTGGATTTCCGCAAAGTATTTGATGTTGTCGCGCACAGTCTTCTTCTCTCCAAATTGAAAGCGTATAACCTGGATTGTAAAGTAATTGCGTGGATTGCAGAATATCTGTCGTTACGAAGGCAGGCTGTTGTTCTGAACGGTATTTCTTCACAGTATGCACCAGTTACGCCGGGAGTTCCCCAAGGCTCAGTATTGGGACCACTTTTGTTTTTGCTGTATATTAATGATATTTCAGTTGGCATACAGTCTTCATTCAGGATGTTTGCCGATGATTGTGTTGTTTACAGAGTAGTAAATTCCACTTCTGATTCACAAATCCTGCAAACTGATTTAGATACTGTGGCAGACTGGTGTGTACGTTGGGACATGTCCTTAAATATAAACAAAACTGTTCACGTCACCTTCACAAGAAAACGTGCTAATCATCCGTATAGGTATAGAATTAATGATTTTACTCTCAACATAAGCAAGTCATTTAAATATCTAGGCGTCTTTTTTACATCGGACTTACGATGGAATAAGCACATTAATTATATTGCGAATAAGGCAGCGTCACGTTTGGGTTTTCTACGGCGGAATTTTTGCCATTTACCAAGTAACTTAAAAACACAGCTGTATTTCAGTTATGTACGCTCCATACTTGAATATGGATGTGTTTGCTGGGACCCACACACATCTGAGTGTGTAGGAAAATTAGAGAAAATTCAGAATAGGGCAGTTAGATTTGTTCTTGGTAATTATAATTGGCAAGCTAGTATGACGGAAAGCAAACGAAAACTTAACTGGCAAGAGTTGAAGGACCGTAGAAGGTACATCAGATTGAAATTTTTCCATGAGATTTATTATTCAAAAACTGGCATAAACCGCGAACAATATATCCAGGCTCCTCATTATATATCAAAGCGACTGGACCACTGCTTGAAGGTCAGAGAATTTTCTTGCAAGGGTGACGTCTTGCGTTATTCTTTTTTTGTTAGAACTGTTCGGGACTGGAACAGTTTGCCATCGAGCATTGTATGTATTACATCTAACGAAGCATTTTTCCATGCACTGCAATAATTGCTTTGTACCTATAAATGAAGTCTGTACCCCCCTGTTGTTATGCCCTGCGGGGCGATGCAGGTAACTAATAAATAAAAAAAATAAATAAATAACACAATGCGCACCCATTCAAAAAACAGAATAGAAAAGTTTCTGTCGTCACAAGAGATATTTTATGATGTTTTTGACAAGGAGCTTTAAGTAACAACAGAACTTTTTCTAAAAACAACAGAATTTCGTGTACTTACTACAAAGAAGTGCTACAGGACTACAGACGATAGGAAGGTACTATAGAAACAAGTACAATGCTACAGATAAATACAACAAAGCAACAGGAAAATCTGTCGGAAAAACTTTTGTTGCATTTCTGACACGAAAGTAACCAGGCAACGGAATTTCTTTCTTGGGTAACGGATCACATGTGGCCCCACTTCAACCGTAAGCGTCTGTAAGGTAAGAGCAACTCCAGCCCTAACCTCTCGGGGCCTTTTTGTCTTTAGGGGTGCCGTAAATAAGGGTTGCACTGTACGTCTAAGAAGCAAACCCCCGGCACCCGGTTGCTTTCGGAAAAGGCGGCACCTACTTCCTGTGAATTTTACGCTTTCCTTCGCCACCCTTGCCATTGCCGTTCTACACAGACTGATGATAAATATAAAGCACTTCAAGGTACGCATGTACAGCCTTTGTCCAAAATATACAGTCCAGGAAGCTCGTGTAGTGGGAATGCGTGTAAGTTTTGAACAGGTGCGAAGGAGAGTTCGCCTCACCCTTGAGAAATTAGTAACTCTAGCTATAAAAAAATGATGCTTGATTGCCTTAGTTTTGCTAAAGGCATATTAGATGCGCTAGTGCTTCACTTTTCACTTCAGTTCCAGCTCTGAGATCCAGTGTTCAAGGAAGACAATTGCTCGGAAAGCGTTAATGCGTTATTCCCCATCGTATATGCTGAATTGGTCATTCTCTTCTTTACGTGCATAGATCCCTGAGAGTCCTTTGCACTTTTAACAGAAATGAGTAGAAAAAGAGCAAGTTGTCTTCAAGCGCAGTCTCTTCAATAAAAGAAAGTGTGCTAGAGGACAGCTTCATCATCGTCGTCGTCGTCAGCCTGACTGCGCCCACTGCAGGGCAAAGTCCTTTCCCATGTCTCTCCAATTAACGCTGTCCTTTGCCAGCTGCGGCCACCGTATCCCGTCAAACTTCTTAATCTCATCCGCCCACCTAACCTTCTGCCGCCCCCTGCTACGCTTGCCTTCTCTTGGAATCCACTCCGTTACCCTTAAGGACCAGTGGGTATCTTGCCTTCGCATCACATGCCCTGCCCAAACCCACTTCTTCCTCTTGATTTCGACTAGGATGTCATTAACCCGCGTTTGTTTCCTCGCCCACTATACCCGCTTCCGGTCTCCTAAGTTTACACATATCATTTTCCTTTCCACTCGCTGCGTTCTCCTTACACTTGACCTGTACCATTTTCGTTAGCCTCCACGTTTCTGCCCCGTAGGTGAGTACCGGTAACATACAGCTGTTGTATGCTTTTCTCTTGAGGAGCACTCGAAAACAGTCATTCATGATCTGAGAGAAGCTGCCATAAGCGCTCCACCCCATTCTTATTCTTTTAGTTATTCCCCTCTTATGATCCGGATCAGAGGTCGCTGCCTGCCCTAAGTAATACATTGTTTACCACTTCCAACGCCTCGCTACCAATTGTGAACTCCTGTTCCCTTGCTAGACTGTTAAACATTGCTTTGGTTTTCGGCATGTTATTTTTTAGACCCAGTGTTCTCCTCTTTCCTGTCTAACTCATTGATAATAATTTGCAGTTCACCTCCTGAGTGACTAAGCAAGGCAATGTCACCAGCGAATCGCAGATTATTTAGATATTCTCTATTAACCCTTATCCCCAACTGTTCGCAAATCAGGCCTCGGAATACCTCCTGTAAGCAGGCGGTGAATAGCATTGGCGAGATCATGTCTCTTTGCCTGACGCCCTTCCTTATTGGAATTTTACTGCTGACTTTATGGAGGCACATGGAGGCATATGGTAGCTGGGCAGTTGCTAGATATATATATATATATATATATATATATATATATATATATATATATATATATATATATATATATATATATATATATATTGTAACGTGAAGATGTGCACACCAAAAGGGAAAAATATATTTACAGGGAAACAGCTTACAGCCACGCAGCCGAACAACCGGGCACGCGAAGCCCAGCCGCCGAAACGCACTTCGTCCTCTTCGCGTTCCAAGCGCGAGCGCACCAAGCACGAGCGTTCCAAGCACAAGCACAACCGTAGCATAACTCCCGGCGGCAAAAGCACCGTCCCGGTGCTAAGTGGATGATGTAGCAGGCATGTGGTACGGTTTGAGACGGACTACATGAACGACGTCAGTCAAAGGGCTAGTGGACGACGTCGGAGCATGAAGAGGTGTAATCTCGTAGGTCACGTCGGTCACCTGACGGAGAACTCGATAAGGGCCACCGTACTGACGTAGAAGTTTCTCAGAGAGACCGACATGGCGAGAAGGAGACCAAAGGAGGACGAGTGAGCCCGGCGGATAGTGTACTGGGCGATGCCGGCGGTCGTAAACTGACTTCTGGTAGGTCTGAGATGCGGTGAGCCGGTCTCGGGCGATTTCACGGGCCATAGTTGCTCGGGAGATGGCGTCACGTGCATACTCTGTGGTCGAGGCAGTAGAACTCGGTAGTAATGTATCCAATGGCAGCGCAGGATGCCGACCAAACAGAAGGTAGAAAGGAGAATAGCCGGTGGTATCATGCCGCGACGAATTATAAGCAAATGTTACATAAGGCAAGGCAACGTCCCAATCGCGGTGGTCGGGCGAGACATACATGGATAGCATATCGGTCAGAGTCCTGTTGAGGCGCTCGGTAAGCCCGTTCGTCTGGGGATGGTAAGCTGTAGTGAGCTTATGCTGCGTGCCACAGGACCGGAGGATATCGTCAACTACTCGGGACAAAAAGTAGCGGCCGCGGTCCGTCAGCAATTGGTGTGGAGCGCCGTGGTGAAGGATTACGTTCTGCAATAGGAAGTCGGCGACATCGGTTGCGCAACTTGTTGGTAACGCACGCGTGATAGCGTACCGGGTCGCATAGTCGGTCGCGACAGCAATCCAACGGTTGCCGGAGCAGGACGTCGGGAAAGGTCCGAGAAGGTCGAGTCCAACACGGTAGAATGGTTCGAGAGGTACGTCAATAGGCTGTAGAAGGCCAGCAGGCAACGTTGATGGTCTCTTCCTGCGTTGACAGAGGTCGCAGGAGGCAACGTAACGCCGAACAGAGCGGTACAGACCAGGCCAAAAGAAGCGGCGTCGGACCCGATCGTATGTGCGGGAGACGCCGAGGTGGCCTGCGGTCGGTAGGTCGTGTAGTTCCGCTAGGACAGATGAACGGAGACGCTGGGGAACGACTAGCAGGAGCGGAGGTCCGTCAGGACGAAGGTTGCGGCGGTATAGGACGCCATCCTGAATGACGAACAGTTGCAATGAAGGATCTCGGCTGGCACAGTTGAGGCGATCAATGAGAATACGCAAGGAAGAGTCTTGTCGCTGCTCGTCCGCGATGTTAACCAGATCGGAGATAGCGAAGAGGCACGGGCCGAGGTCGTTGTCTCCAGGATCAGGCGGCTCTACAGGGTGCCGAGACAGGCAGTCGGCGTCTTGATGGAGACGCCCTGACTTGTAATGAACAGTGTAAGAATACTCTTGGAGGCGCAACGTCCAACGTCCGAGCCGGCCTGTGGGGTCTTTCAGTGAAGACAGCCAACAAAGGGCGTGGTGATCGGTCACTACGGAGAATGGACGGCCAAACAGGTACGGTCGGAACTTAGCTACGGCCCAAACAAGAGCTAGACACTCGCGCTCTGTAATTGAGTAATTTCGCTCAGCTGTAGAAAGGAGGCGGCTGGCATATGCAATAACGCGTTCTTGCCCTTGGTGACGTTGGGCTAGCACGGCGCCAATCCCATAACCGCAGGCGTCTGTGCGAACTTCAGTCGGAGCCGACGGATCAAAATGGGCCAGAATAGGTGGGGAGGTGAGTAAGTCGACTAGCGAAGAAAAGGCCTCCTCTTGGGCAGGGCCCCAGGTAAAAGGGGTGTCTTTCTTTAGAAGGTCGGTCAGGGGGCGAGCGGTGCCGGCAAAATTTTTGATGAAACGGCGGAAGTACGAGCAGAGGCCGACGAAGCTGCGCACATCCGTAGACGACTGGGGAATAGGGAAGTCCTTGACGGCTTTAACTTTAACAGGATCCGGGCGGACACCAGAAGCGTCGACTAGATGTCCGAGAATGGTGAGTTGGCGGCGACCGAATTGACATTTCGACGAATTGAGCTGTAGCCCGGCTCGACGGAAGACAGAAAGAATGCTCGCCAGTCTTTCGAGGTGCGTGGTAAACGTGGGCGAAAAAACCACAACATCGTCGAGGTAACATAGACATGTGGACCATTTAAAGCCGCGAAGCAAGGAGTCCATCATTCTTTCGAAGGTAGCTGGCGCATTACAGAGACCGAATGGCATAACTTTAAACTGATATAAGCCGTCCGGTGTGACGAATGCCGTCTTTTCGCGGTCATTGTCATCAACAGGGATTTGCCAATACCCGGACCGAAGGTCAATTGAAGAGAAAAATTTGGCTCCGTGAAGGCAGTCCAAAGCATCGTCTATTCTTGGGAGTGGATAGACGTCTTTTTTTGTTATGTTGTTGAGGTGCCGGTAATCAACGCAAAAGCGCCAGCTGCCGTCCTTCTTTTTAACCAGCACAACTGGTGAGGCCCAAGGGCTCGACGAGGGCTCTATGATGTCTTTACTGAGCATCTTGTCCACCTCTTGCTGTATGATGGTGCGTTCTGTACTGGACACTCGGTAGGGTCGTCTGTGAATAGGAGCTGCGTCACCGGTGTTGATGCGATGCGTGACCACAGATGTTCGAGCCAAAGGGCGGTCATCGAAGTCAAAGATGTCGCGAAAAGACGACAGAAGATACCGAAGGTCGTGAGCTTGCCCTGGTAAGAGGTCAGCAGCAATCATTTTTGCATATTCATCAGGTGGTGGGACGTCAGAGTCGCGGCAGTTCGACGAGGGTGGGACGCTTCTCACCGCCGATACGACGCATTCGGCAGCAGGGCACAGCGTGGCGAGCGACATACCTTGTGGGAGCGGCTGAACGTAAGAGGCAAAGTTGAGAACCGGAAGGGACGCTTGATTTGCCGACATGGTGACAACTGTATGCGCAAGGGCAACACTGCGTGTAAAGGGCACATCAGGAACCGGAGTAATGATGTAGTCACCATCGGGAACTGGCGGGACCGAGGAGAAACGGACATAAGTGGCGGCATCGGGGTCCAGGCGGACAAAGTCGGCGGTGCACAGTCGGTGAACAATTGGATCCGGTGGCTCTGAAGGAACAGGTAGAGCGAGTTGAACGATGCTTGTGGCGCAATCTATAAGGGCGGAATGGTCGGTGAGAAAGTCAAGGCCGAGAATGATGTCATGAGGGCAGTGTTCGAGGACAGTGAAGAGCACAGAAGTATGGCGGCCGGCTATTGAAACACGAGCAGTACACATTCCGACGACAATAGACATACCGCCATCTGCAACACGGACCACAGTTGAGGGGGCAGGAGTGAGCACTTTCCTTAGGCGACGGCGAAGACGAGCATTCATGACTGAGACGTGCGCTCCAGTGTCGATCAGAGCGGTAACAGGGACCCCGTCCACGTCGACGTTAAGGATGTTCCGATGAGCATGAAGAGTTAAAGGAGGGTTTTCTGGTCGGGTCGTCAGAGCAGCATCACCCCCAGACGCTGCAGCCATCAGTTTTCCGACCGGGAGCGGGCATATGGGGCCGGCGACGAAGGGCGGCGAGGTCGGGGCGATGGAGATCGACGGCGCTGAGGTGACGACGAACGGTTGGTAAGCGGGGTCTGAGCGTTGTGGCCAGAAGAGGTCGTTTCCGAGGGCGAGGGAGAGCGGCGGGAATATGCAGAACCCGGCGGGTAGCGGCTGTAGGTCGAGGACGGACGGCTTCGGCAGTGTCGAGATATGTGGCCAACTCGGGAGCAGTTAAAGCAGATGGGCCTGTCATCAGGTGTTCTCCATTCATCTGGATTGCGGCTGCGTCGAGGGTAGTATGCACGTTCAGAACCGAGCTCCGGGGACATGCGGCGAGCATATGGGGCACTAACTGAGCAAACAGGTTGAATCCCAAGATTGGCAAATTCTTTGCGAACGACAGCCTGTATAAGGGATACTGCTGGAGTACTGTCTGTTGCGGGTGGATGAAACGCAACGGGGGACATTGCCTCTACTTCTTGGCGCACAAGTCGTGTCAGGCTCTCAGATGTCGGCAGACGGCTCGGTGGAGTCGAGTCTACACAGGACGACGTCGCAGTCGTATTCGGCAACCGCGTGAACTGCGGAGAAATTCGGCGGCTCTTCGCTTGTTCGAACCGGCGGCATTCCTTGATGATTGCGTCAACCGTTCCGCAGTCCTTGTATACAAGAAGGTTAAAGGCGTCATCTGCGATGCCTTTGAGCACGTGACCTACTTTGTCGCACTCTGACATAGTGGCGTCGACTTTCATGCAGAGAGCTAATATGTCCTGAATGTATGATACATAGGACTCTGTGGACGTTTGTGCACGGCATGCGAGCTCCTTCTTCGCAGCGAGCTGACGCCCGAATGGCTTACCAAACAGGTCACAAAGCTTGCGCTTGCAGAGATCCCAGCTGGTGAGTTCATCCTCGTGGGTCTCGAACCATACCCTGGCAGTGCCCGTCAGGTAGAAGATGACGTTGGCCAACTTTAGGGTCGGGTCCCACCTGTTGTGTGTGCTCACGCGCTCGTACATTGCGAGCCAGTCCTCCACGTCGACGCCGTCCGTTCCGTTGAAGGTCCCAGGATCTCTCGGATGGGCAATGATGAACGCCGGGTTGGCGGACGCCGACGGAGCGGCCCCTTCGCTGGTCATGGTTGAAGAGCCGGCGAGCTGACGACCGCTGCGAAGTTCCGTGCTTGCTGTGGCTGTACCCAGCACCTCACACCAATAATGTAACGTGAAGATGTGCACACCAAAAGGGAAAAATATATTTACAGGGAAACAGCTTACAGCCACGCAGCCGAACAACCGGGCACGCGAAGCCCAGCAGCAGAAACGCACTTCGTCCTCTTCGCGTTCCAAGCGCGAGCGCACCAAGCACGAGCGTTCCAAGCACAAGCACAACCGTAGCATATATATATATATATATATATATATATATATATATATATATATATATATATATATATATATATATATATATATATATATATATATATATATATATATATATATATATAATACTGATTACGCAATGCCTGTATGACTGCTGAGGTTTCCACAGAGTTGAATGCTCTCTCGTAAACAATGAAGGCTATATGTAGGGGTTGGTTATATTCTGCGCATTTCTCTATCACTTGATGGATAGTGTAAATATGATCTATTGTGGAATATCATTTGCGAAAGCTTGCCTGACCATTTGGTTGATTAAAGTCTAAGGTTTTCCTGACTCTCTTAGCGATTACCTGCTTCTGTTACGGACGAGGTAATAATGCATTTCGTATACAGGTTGCCTAGTTTTTTTAGTACAATGTCCCCTCCGTCTTTTAAGAAATCATCTGCTACCTGATCGTCACCAGCTGTTTTTACCGTTTCCATTGCATGTAAGGCTTTCTTTACTTCCTCTTTCGTTACTGGCGCGATGATGCATTGCTGCGTGCTACTGTGTCTCTCGTTAACGTAGTGATTACATTGGGTACTGTACAAGTTTGTGTAGAACTCTTTATTTAACTATCTTATCCATATTGATAATGGCATTGCCCTCCTTCTCTCTTAACGCATACATCTGGTGTTTGTCTACCTCCGTTCTTTAGAGTATGTCCCTATGTCTGCTACCTTGCGCTTATTTGTTAACTTCGATAGCCCTGCTAATTCTATTTTGTTTCAGTGGTGCCGCTTTTAAGCAATGAGGTTGAGATCCAGGATGCTTATCCCGAGCCCCCTTTCGCCATTAAGTTAACTGTCACTTGCCATGGTGGGCAGGTTTGCAAGGTGTATATTTATACATGCAAACACACACACTTTGGTAGGTTGTCCACATCCAATTGGGCAGGTTGCTCATCACCCGGTGGGCAGGTGAGCAGCTTGCCAGAAAGCAGACTTCAGGCAAACAAACACACACACAACAACTAAATGCAGGGAATGCCTGCTATAAGAGCCAACGCACTAAAAAACTAAACTGCCCTTCATGGTCCTGAAGCAAGCCTGTTGGGGTCTGCGTTTCCGACAACGGCTGTAAATTCGCTGCTTACCTATGCTCCCGCTTCTAATGTAACTCATGAACATGTCTATGTTTATGTTTATGCGGGTTTAACATCCCAAAGCGACTCAGGCTACGAGAGACGCCGTAGTGAAGGGCTCCGGAAATTTCGACCACCTGGGGTTCTTTTACGTGCACTGACATCGCACAGCACACTGGCCTCCAGAATTTTGCCTCCATCGAAATTCAACCGCCGCGGCCGGTATCGAACCCGCGTCCTTCGGGCCAGCAGCCGAGCGCCATAACCACTCAGCCACCGCGGCGGCACACGATCATTAACGAAGCAAAACTGTGTGTCCTCCTGAGTAAAAAGTCCAGCAGCCATTATATCCGAGGAAATAATAAGAATATTTTTTTTTACTAGTGATATTAATCTCAACTCCGACCCACATGAGGCGAACTTGCACGAAGAACTTCGTGCAGCCAGTACCAGCACGGCGGAACATGTCCACCAGTTTGGGAGAAAATTTTTGGAAATTGGAAAATCCCACGATACTTATATGGTAATATTGAAGGTAATGATCTACTCTTCTGATATGTAACTAAATCTTTCTTTTCAAGTGTTTCCATTAGCCGCAGGGAACAGTTAAGACTGCCACAGAAAACCAATGGGGAACGCTTTTGACGATAGCAGAAACGTTAATAGAAAAAAAAAATCAAGACTGTCGTCGGGTGACCTGCAGTATCTAGACTGTTATAGTGAAATCTTTAATTATGTGAAATAATTGCGTTCATGAATGGTTTCCCGTTCAAAAATGCTTTCGCCCATAATTGCCGGGTATGCGCCGGCGCGCCGTCACAGTGTTTTGAGAGTTGCTAGAAACGGCGAGATTCTATTCTCACTAAAATGCGGTGGAAAAAAGTCGGCCGAGGCACTTAAGACTGCTTACGTGTGAGAAGGCGTAATTCCGTCCGCTCACTTTGAGAACAGTTGCCGTGCACTGCCGTGTGACGTAACCCGATGCCACGCAGCTGGCAATTCTGCCTCTGCATGGCTCTACGTAGCCGTCGCTTCCCTAGCGATCTGCGAGCTAACTACAGGAAGGCAGTCGCCGCCGCAACGCGGCCCGAGCTCCGCTTTAAGGCTATGGCGCCATATCTACTGGGTTAATGCTGTTGTATGCACTATTGGTCTCTCTGTATTCAAAATTCATAGATCGCTGCACCACTCCTGGCGCAGTGGTGCAGTGGTTAAGCGGTACGCCACCGCGCTGGGTTGGGATGGCACGCGCTGTCACCGGGGGAATTTGTACGATCCAGGTTGCTCCTTCCGAGCAACCTAGCGCCATCAATCAGTAATTTAAACGCCGCCTGACAGGTTGCATGAGGACGCCATCATTTATGGGTGCCATAGAGTGTTGACACACCCCACACAGAAACACACGCACACATGGACCGGTTTTCGGTCAATGGGGAAAGTAAGGCTTACGCCTTAAAACAGCTTTACATTCGTAGAATTTAGCCATCATTTATTAAAAGGCGGCAAATATGATAGACTACTGTTTAGGTTCAATGTTAATTTTGCAGTTTTTGTACTTTTTTATCGGCACATACACTCGAGGACGCTGAGAAATCGCGGGGTTTGCCCACACTGCGCAGTGGTAATCGTGGCCCGGCCTAGCTACACTCAGTACACGAATACGCCTATATCGGAGTAAAAAGGGGATTAAGCTGTCCTCTTACACCCTTTTATAAGAGGGTGGTGCGCGCTGGAGGAAAGTTCATCATCTTTTTACTCATTTCTGTTTAGAGTGTATAGTCCAGCCGCGGCATGTTGCTGGTGTTGCTGTGCGAGGTGCGGCAGCGTTTTTGTGTTCCAGAAAAATATTGCTCGCATCTAGACGGCTGCGATCAATATATGCGAAGTGGTGAACAAAATTGTACCAAACCGCGCAAACCACAAGAACGAAGCCGAGACACGGGCGCCAACTCACGACTGAGTTAGCGCCTGTGTCTCGTCTTCGTTCTTGGGGTTTGCAGGGTTTGGCGATATTTTTTTTCACCAATTCAAGTATGCACCAGCTCGTCCAAAATGAGGCTTTAATTCAATTCAATTCAATTAGTTCATTTTCCAGAGCGGTACAAACACAAACTCTGAATGGTCCCCTTAACTAAAATTTGCACTAATCAACTTGACGACGGCCCAGGGGCCACCTTACAAGACAGCAGTCGACGCAGATTGTCAACAAAAGAAAGAAACCGCCCTCACTAAAGATCACATTGAAAATATATGGGCAATGAAGCAGGTCTCAGAAGCGTACATGTATACGAAACAAACAGTGAGACCATAGAAAAAAAAGAAAAATCATTAAATGATATGGAAGTACACGGTGAAATGAAAATTAGTCAGTTTAAAACCAAGGCAAGATACAGCAAATCAGGATGACACGTAAGAGTTCAGTGGAGGTTACAGAAATAATTTTTAAATTCTTTCTTAGAGGAAAAAACTCATTTGGATATTTGTTTAGAAGTGATGGAACATTATGCTTTAATGGCTGAAACTTGTTTTGGTTGCGGAGATAGGGAACTAGCCAGTGTGGGGGGTTTCTAGTGAATACATTTGTTGTTCGCTGTTGTAATGTTGCAACAGTTTTAAGAAAATTTGCAGATTCAACGAGTGAGAAATAAAGCCGGTTTAAGAGTTGATACTCATAACTGTGCAGTAAACGAATGGTACCATACATCTGACATAAGTTGTTTGTAGATGTGAGCATTCCAACATATGCCACATAGCGCAAGACTTTCTTCTGGAGCACCTTAACTTTAACCATATTTCTTTTTGTTCTTGAGCTCCAGATAAGACTGCAATAATTTATGTGGGGTGCAGATAATGCTTGGTACAACTGGAGTTTAACTCTTTCGGGAATGAGATTTCTGGGGCAGGACAGAGTGCCTGCAACAGTAGACAGCTTCTTGCGGTCAGTATATCACTGTACGCGATACGCACACAGCTTGTGTCGCCTTGTTCGCCCTAAGTGCATTCTCCGAATTATACTAGCTCGCTAGCAGAGTCGAATGCGGCGGGCGGACGTCAGACGCGGTCGCACCCTGATTGGTGCGCGCTGACAGCTCTCACTGGCGGCTTCCGGCTAGCGGCTGACCGTCCGACGAATGTATCTGCAACGACTTCATCGACAGCGAACAATGGCCTACTGCCGGAAGGACTCCAGGCGGCCGTTCGCAACTTTTTCGCATGAAAATCGCTCCTTGGGAGTCGGCCTTAAGTGCTGAATTATTTGCGTAATAATTCTTAGATGGAAGGTAACTGAAGCGACTACGCTTCTAATTTCCCACTTACATCAATAGCGCCATTAAGGAGACACATTCCCCTAAGCTTTGCTCGGTCTCAACGCGTCGTGTTTTCTCTTCGTGTGTATATCGTAACTGTATATCGCAACGAGCCGCTCATTTCTGGTTCTTACATTGCGTCTAAGCATCCACCCATCTTTTGCAAAATGAAAAATTCAGATTCTGACTTTCAGTCGATAGTCTAATTGAGAGAATTAGAGCGTAAGACCGCTGGTAAGCTAAACGAATAAAACGACGTGTTTCCTGGCTAGCACAAAATGACGGCGCCACATGAGATGGGAATTGGCATAGAAGAACAAAGACTGTACATGTCGTGTCCTGTTGTAGCTATGTAATGACACCGTTGTACGCATGGATGAAAATTCACGCATCTACCTGCCAGCCGCAGCGCGAGAGAGAAAGAAAACAAGGGAAGGAAGGGCGAGCAAATTAACCAGACACATGTCCGTGCTTTGGTAGAAGGATGTTTAAGAAAAGAAGAGATGGGAAGAATAAAGGACACCATATTGTTACCACGCATGCCCCTGAGATAATGAGTACAGGGATACCCTTTGTAATGCACGTAATGTCGCTCCTTTTCAGTAAAGATGGGTTATTTTACGACGAAAAGGCAAGTATTGTAAGCAACTGTTGTAAACATAATGGTGGGAATGGCCTAGTTTTGCGATGCATTGCAAAATCATGCTTTTAAAGTTGGCCCTGCGGTCGCCCCGAGTGATTAAGACTGCCGTAGAAAACCAAATGAAATGAAATGAAAATTGGCTTTTGACGAAACAAAATGACACCCTATCCGCACCGTAAGGGAAGGGATAAAGGGGGAGTGAAAAAAGAAAGCAAGAAAGATGTGCTGTAGTGGAGGTCTCCGGAATAATTTCGGCCACCTGGGGGATCTTTAACTGGCTCTTACATCGCACAGCACACCGGTGGCTTTTGCGTTTCGCCTGCATCGAAACTCGGCCGCCGCGGTCGGGTTTGAACCCGAATACTCTCAGTAGACGTGCGCCTAATTAACCACTGAGCCACCACTAGGGTGCGTCTTTGACAATAAATAGCAGACAACTACAGGCGTTCCGAGGAAGGATCTGCGGATGTATTGAATGTTATGGTGCAAAATTGTGCCCATCAACAACTCGCCGTTGGAAATTAAGCTTCGCCTCTTGAAAATTTGTGGGTATGACTCTGAGCCGTTTAACTTGGGTACACACGGACATTTAGTCAAGATAACACGCTTGCCTTACGAACTACAGTGGCGGCTACTGAGTCAAAGGGGAAACGTAGCCCAGTGGAAATGTAGCGTCACCTTCAGGAGCCCGGAGGTCGCCTTCAGGAGCATCGTACTTCACGACACGTAGCGGCCACTGCGCCTTACTCAGTCCAATGTTAGGCGTTCGATCTACTTGTGCATGTTCTGCGAGAGTCTATAGTGGTACGTACACGTGAGAGAATCAGCTAAAAAATCGAGAAGTCTAGGAAGGGTCATCCGCACAAAAACTACTTTGAGAAAGAAATAAAAAAAACGAGTAAGCTAAGCAATGAGACACATCACTCGTTTTGCCTATCATAATCCCTGAGTTCCAGCCGGGTAACAAAAGCGCTCCTCTTCCTGACCTGGCCACTGAGTACCCGAACCGATCCATTATATTCTCCCGCCTTGCTTTTCATGAAGAAGCTCCTGCGGAAGCGTTGCACGTCAAAATTACCCTTGAGTAAAGAATACTTCTGTGTGTCCCAAGATCGCTTTTGACGGGAACAAAATCTGTACAATGCCTACAAATCTGCCGCTTTTGTTGACAGCGTCGTTCAATGGGCGGCCCTTTTGGCTGTGCACCTCCTCTTCTCAAGACCATTGCGGGACCGGTTTCTTTGTGAACATTTGCGCGAGATCCAGATGTCGCATTGGGTGCAAGGCTGTCAGCTTGAGCTTCCGGTTGTCGTGTCCCCGCAGTGCAGTCCCCGGAACGCCTGCTGCGAGGGCCTGGCCTGCGCGCCCATGTTCCGCGACGAGAAGAACCCTACGCTGTTCTACGGCAACTGCCTGCGGCCCGTGCAGTCGTCGCTGTCCTCCAAGCCCGACCGGCCTCCCTTTGGGCCCGCGCTGCCTCTGCCCAGGGACAGGCAGCGCTAGCCCGGCGGGACATGCGCACGCACGCGGCGGGCCTCCCCATTCTGACCACGCGCCCCACCCCGTGACTCTCGCCACTCTTGTGTCTGTTATTCCATGTCCTGTGTTACTCGCCTTGTGGTGTTTTGATGACGTCCGCATGTGAGCCAATAAATATGCCTAAACAAATATCCAGTGTCGCCGCCGAAGGCTACGTATTTTCTCATTCACTAGTCGTGTGCACGGTTGTTTGTAGCAGTTCTTTTCCAGTGCAAACGTCCACGATGATGCGCCTTATATACAAGTATCTTTAATTCCGGCCGATATCACAGCAGTGTATTTGGCACGTTCGACGAATGTACCAGCTTTTCGCACAAATAACTGCATATAACGGGTGCAACTAAGCCACCTTGTTACTTAAGGCCCATCCACCCGACGGACGAAATCCATTTCGTTCGGGCGCCGGACACAGCACCACGTGACCCGACGTCACTGGCTGCCGCTCGTCCACCCAAAACCCCCAAAAAATGGCAGTGGCTTAACTCTGCTATGCCAGGATATACGAAGCGAGAGGTAGGTTTCCCTGGCTAAGCTTGTAATGGTCACTGTATGTATAGTAATGAGACATATCGGCTATGCGCCGTCTATTACGCTCGGCAGTCTGGCATCTCCGTTTGGGAAGCCGTTCCTCTCTCTGTTCGGGCGTCTCCGCTGCTCCCTTCGCTATCTTACGCTCATTCTCTTTGTTGAGTAGCCAACTGCCAGGCGACAACCTCAAGATCAGAAGAGTTAATCTTCTCTTGTCTATACGGCCCTTTAGCTGTGGCTGGACTCTGCTCTCTCTGCATCCATATCAAACGTTGTGATACAGCCGCTCATTACATCGCGTATTGTACGCCATGCTGCGCATGCGACGCGTGGTTCGGGTGATAGAGCGGCGAGGCGGCGATGAAGCGCGCGACGCAGATGTGGGGTCTCTATGGTTACCATGGTATCGGCGTATGCGCACAACTGCTCATCCGCGTGACGCCACGCGCGGCTCCGACGGTGGAGCGGGCGCGCGGCCGCGGCGACGGCGAAGCACACGCCGCACCTGCTGCTTCTCTCCGGTTGCCATGGTAACGGCGCATACGCACAACTGGCCTCTCCCTGCCATCAAAATGCTCGACTGGAAGCCCAGTGTAGCTCTCGCTACAAAACTGACGCGCAGGTTACACACTACTAACAGTCTGCTGCGCGATTTCAGCAGTACAGCTCTTGAGACATCGCGCTCATTTCCGAGCCAGCGCCCTGAATAACCTCAATTATTGGCATTTTCGCTTATTTTCTCTTTCGCTACAGCGAGGAGCTTTTGTGCGATTAAATCGGTGTGGTTGGCACTGTTCCGCTGCCTGCCAATTTTCTTAGAGCTGATGCAGTTTTGGGGTGCGGACCTTGCCTCTCTCTTGAGAGGGACTTGCGAGGAGGGTGGTGGCGACGGAGGGAAGGGCTTACGACAACTAGTTTTCCCGTGCCTGTCCGCTCTCGCCGTCCGCCATGTGCTTACGAACCGCTGCCGCCCGCGGGCGAGGCGGAGTAAGGGACATTAGGTCACGTGGTGCTTTGTCCGCGGTCGGAATCGATGATTTCGTCCTCGTGCATGGGGATCGGTTTTTCCACTGTGAACACAAATATGCTTTCATGGGAGCAAAAATGAAGTAAGCTATCCTCTACAGCACTCACTTTTACCAAGGGGAGTGCGCCGGGGGCAGCTTGCTTCTTTTGTACTTATTTTATACTTATGATTAATGGAAGTTTAACTTAGCAACTTAGCGACTTAACACAAGGCGACTTAACGACTACAATACATAACGACTACAATACACTGACGGACTGACTGATGTTTCTGAGAGGAAGAGGGAAAAGGAAAGAGCATGGGCCTGCCTACTGGCTCAAGCCGAGCCACGCTCGCTGCCGCGCGCTGAAAGTAGGAGGGGTAAAGGATATGAGAGCAAAGAATGAAAGGAAAGACGCGCCGCGCTAATATGCCCCGGGCCGATCCCGGAGGCAGTGTAATACCGGGCCGACCCGTGCCAGAGTGCTTCAAGACAAGCACTCCACCATATTCCAAAAAATAAGTTTAATATCTTAGGTCAACCCGCCGCGGAGGCTCAGTGATTAGGGCGCTCGACTACTGATCCGGAGTTCCCGGGTTCGAACCCGACCGCGGCGCTTGCGTTTTTATGGAGGAAAAACGCTAAGGCGCCCGTGTGCTGTGCGATGTCAGTGCACGTTAAAGATCCCCAGGTGGTCGAAATTTTTCCGGAGGCCTCCACTACGGCACCTCTCTCTTCCTTTCTTCTTTCACTCCCTCCTTTATCCCTTCTCTTACGGCGCGGTTCAGGTGTCCAACAATTTATGAGACAGATACCGCGCCATTTCCTTTCCCCAAAACCCAATTTTTATTATTAATGTCTTAGTCTTAGGTCCAAGGCCCCGTGCAGATATTAAATCAGATATGAGGTATGAGCCATTTACAATAGACTGAGGCGAAGCGTATATATATATATATATATATATATATATATATATATAATATATATATATATATATATATATATATATATATCACCCGCGAGGTGACACCTCCTCTCCCTCTACCCCAGCGGAGCACATATGATGGCACATATAGCGCCACCGGGCGGAGCGGTACGCGGAGTAATCTCCAATGCACACTGGAATGAGACATGAGACCCTGACAGCTCTTCTCGAACCCGGGAACTCCGAATCAGTAGTCGAGCACCCTAACCACTGAGCCACCGCGGCGGATCACCGACCGCGGCGGCTGCGTTTTTATGGAGGAAAAACGCTAAGGCGCCCGTGTGCTGTGCGATGTCAGTGCACGTTAAAGATCCCCAGGTGGTCGAAATTATTCCGGAGCCCTCCACTACGGCACCTATCTCTTCCTTTCTTCTTTCACTCCCTCCTTTACCCCTTCCCTTACGGCGCGGTTCAGGTGTCCAACGATATATGAGACAGATACTGCACCATTTCCTTTCCCCAAAAACCAATTATTATTATTAGCTCTTCTCCAGGACCTCATCACCGGCAACCCGGAAGCCCCCATCGTGGACGCCCGCCGAATGGGGGCCACGCGATCCATTCTGGTCACCTTTCGTGCTGGACCTGTGCCACGTGCCATTCTTTATGGAGGAGCCCTCCACAGGTGTACACCGTACCGAGGGCATTTAGACGCCTGCACGAACTGCCGCGTCCCAGGCCACCGGGTGTATGTGTGTGTCCACCCAAGATCTCATAAATGTCCCCGCTGCGGGAAATCCCATCCCAAAGAAGATGTGCCATCATGTACCCCCAGCTGCATTTTCTGTGGGGGCCCACATATGACCGGAACTGGGAACTACAAAGCACGGGGCCGCAAACTAGCGTCCCCGAGGAACGCTCTCTCTCTCTCTGTCTAAATCGCGGCTGTCTCGCCGTGATCAACAAAGCACAACCAACGGACGCAGCTCGACGGCTTCCCGGTCAAGTTCCAGAAACCGACAGAACAGCAGCAAAAACTCCTCACGTCTCACTTGGGCAGACCGCGTTTCCGGCAACGCCACCCGTCATCCCCCGCCACCCCAGTCCTCCCAAGAAGATTCTAGAGACCAGGAACTCCGGGCCTTGCGCGACGAGGTAAGCCGTCTCTCCTCCCTTTTAAGCAGCCCCACCCCTTCTCTGCCTACTCAACCCGCACCCCCTCTCGTTAACCCGACATCCCCATCCACCGACGCTTCGAGCACCCCTCCTGCAAAGAAGCAGCGCACCTCAGACGCCACACCGCCTCCCATACCCCTAGAAATAGACGCTAAATTCGCTGCACTGTATGCCAAATTTGACCACAAACTAAAAGAGCTAGACGCCCGCCTTGAGGCCATATTCAATCACCTTGCCGCCACCCTCACCGAAAAAATTGAGCAGCGCATGTACGCTAAGCTTACCAAGATGATGGAGCTCATTAAACACCTTACCGAGGGCATATAGACGCCCGCACGAACTGCCGCGTCCCAGGCCACCGGGTGGATGTGTGTGTCCACCCGAGATCTCATAAATGTCCCCGCTGCGGGAAATTCCATCCCAAAGAAGATGTGCCATCATGTACTCCCAGCTGCATTCTCTGTGTGGGCCCACATATGACCAGAACTGGGAACTGCAAAGCACGGGGCCGTAAACTAGCGTCCCCGAGGAACGCTCTCTCTCCTCCGTCTAAATCGCGGCTGTCTCGCCGTGATCAACAAAGCACAACCAACGGACGCAGCTCGACGGCTTCCCAGTCAACTTCCCATCGCTTCACCCAAATTCAGACCACCTCCACTCCTCCCCCCTACCTCCGCAAGCACAAACCCCCTTTGCTGAACACATACCAATTGACACCCGTCTCACTCTCCTCCTCAACCCCCCGACTCTCCAATATGGCGGGGCGGAACACTAATTCTCTCCCTATTTTAACTTGGAACTGCCACGGTTTCCGGGCCAAGCGCGCTCCTCTGCAACTTCTCCTTCCCACCCTCACGCCCACTCCCCATATACTTCTTCTCCAGGAGACTGCACACCGGGAAACCCTCCCCAGCTACACATCTACACACTCAGACACCACTAGCAAACCCAGGGCGTCCACACTCATCCACCGCAGCCTCACCTATAAAACTCATCACATCACGTCTGAGACACCCTGCGTGATCACTGAACTTATACATAACACGCATACACTTCCTTCAATCTTTATAGCAAATATATACCACCCCCCGTCCCAGCCGATGGCCTCGTTAGAATCACTTCTGCGAGAGCTACACCACCTAGCAGCGAAACATCCTCTACTAATTGGTGGGGACTTCAACAGTAAGCATACTGACTGGGGATACACAACCACGACACATCGAGGTCGCAGGCTGTGGCTGCTCCTGCAGAACCTCCAGCTCACTGTTCACAACACGTTTCAGATGCCCACGCGGATCGGCAACAGTGTCAGCATGGACACCAGTCTGGACCTGACGCTGAGCCACTACATCCGCGGTGTTACCTTGGGCAGTCATCATTACATTATACAAATCACTGTCCCGTACAAACCACCCCGTCACTCCTATACAACACATAAACTGGTTAACTGGGATGCACTTCGCGCTGCACGCACCGCCCATGGACCCAGACACTCCTATCACAGTGATCGACGCCTGGGTGCAAACACTCAAGCAGGACGTTCACCACAACACGCAACACATTAAAACAACCACCGAAACCCCTACCCTGGGCACACACCTAGCCCACCTCTGGGAGGCTTATCACAGCCTCCTGGAACGCTGGAAAGGCAATAAATATAACAAGACACTTAAAAAGCGGCTGGCCGTGCTGCAGACACAAATCCCACAACACTCGAAGGAGCTCTGCCGATCCAACTGGGGACAGATATGTGACGGCATCGCCGGAAACCTGTCCAGCAAACGCGCATGGAAACTCCTCCGACACCTCATCGACCCCACAAACACCAAATCCTCAACACAAAACCACGTGACACGCCTCACACACCAATATATTGACAATCCCGTGGCCCTCATAAACACACCTCAGAACACATACACCTCTCCGGGTGCCCCCACACCTCTACCCACCTACACAGGACCAGCCAATCCAACACCCGACACAGACATCACTGAGACGGAAGTCAGAGCGGTCCTCCTGACTCTCCGAACCAACTCCGCACCTGGTGCAGACCAAATCACAAACTCCATGCTCCGTAATGTGGACGAACAATCGATCACCCAAATTACGCAATACTTCAACCAGTGCTGGAGGGAGGGTATCCTCCCGCAGTCCTGGCACCACGCGAAGGTAATATTCATACCCAAACCCAACAAAACACTTACACTTCAAAACCGCCCGATTTCACTAACCTCATGCCTCGGAAAGCTCTTCGAGCATGTTGTGTTAGCAAGACTCACAACGCACATGGCGGACAACAATCTATACCCGCATAGCATGGTGGGATTCCGCCCCCACCTGTCCGCAAAGGACGCCATGCTGCAACTCACACATGAGATTTTCGACCCGCTTCTGCCTGGTCACACAAAGGCAGTCTTAGCTTTGGATCTCTCCAAAGCTAACATCGAACATCGAACATCGCATCGAACATCAGGCGATCATGACTGTCCTATCTCCATTGAATGTGGGTGCGCGCATGTACGCCTACATTCAAGCATTCCTCACTGACCGCACGGCTGGGATACATTTTGGACCTCTCTCTTCCCCCTCCTACACGCTTCAGAGTATCGGAACCCCTCAAAGGTCCGTCCTCTCCCCCTTCCTCTTTAACATCACCCTCATCCCCCTCGCCCGAAAATTGGCAACTATTCCCCACCTTAAGCACACTCTTTACGCCGATGACATCACACTGTGGGCCACCCACGGCAGTGACGGCGACATAGACAACACCTTACAGGAAGCAGCCACCCTCACCCAAACTTATGCACAGAACATCGGACTGTCTTGTTCCCCAGAGAAGTCCGAACTGCTCCTCATCCGGCCTAAGAACCAACGCTCCCCCCGCTCCCCCATTGCCATCGAACTGAATGGGGACCCGGTACCGGAGGTTGACACCCTCCGCGTATTGGGCCTGCATATCCAGAACGAGGGCAAAAACACCACCACCCTCAAGAAACTCAAGCAGGTTGCAGGCGCGATATCGCATCTCATCCGCAGAGTTTCGGGCCATCATAGAGGCATGAAGGAGCGCGACCTCTGTCGCCTCATTCATGCCTTTGTCCTCAGCCGTGTGCTCTACACTACCCCATACCTAGAACTATCTAAACACGACATAAATACTTTGGATGCCTTGATCCGCAAGGCATTCAAAGTCGCACTTCATCTTCCCCTCAACACCTCCACAGACAGATTACAAGGGCTGGGCCTCCACAACACGATCGGGGAACTCGTGGAGACCCATCGACAGGCCCAATACATAAGGCTTACACAAACCTCCACAGGCCGGTATATCTTGGACCCCCTCTGAATCAGAATACCGGCCAACGACCCAACCCTCCTCCCCATTCCTCGATCCCTTCACCGAGAGCTGGTCATCAAGCCACTGCCAAAAAATATGCACCCCTCCCAACATGAGCAGCGCCGCAGAGCCCGTGCGAAGGCACTCCACCGAGTGTACGGCTCCGAGCCGGACGCCGTATGGGTGGACTCCGCCTGCACGAGTGACGAAGCAACCGCAGCCGTGGTGGATTGCTCTTCATCCGCCCTCCTCACACTACCTCTCCCCCCTGACACCACCCCAGAGGCTGCAGAGGAAGCCGCCATCGCGATTGCCATCACCCGCACGGAAGCCCAGTACATTTTAACAGACTAAAACTGCAATTCTAAATTTTGCGCGAGGCCGAGCCCATGTCCCTGCTTTTGGCACACTGGGCTCGCCCGATGCACCCCCACCCCGCCATGTAGAGCTTATATGGGTGCCTGCGCACTCCGGGAATCCCGGAAACGAGCCCGCCAACCTTTTAGCCCGAGATTCTTTAAACCGGGTTCAGGTGGCCTCGGATCGGGGATTCGCGAGGGAGCGAATGCACTCATTCAGCGAGATGACGCAGGCCTACAGAGCCTCGCGCCAGCTCTACCCCCCGCCCCACCCCTCCCTAGATAATAAACACGCAATACTCTGGCGCAAACTACACACACACACACACACACTCCCCTCACCCCTGACCCTACTCCACTATCACCCCTCCTTCCCCACTCCTGCCTGCACCTTGTGCCCAGAACCATTCGCCCCTTCCCTCCACATCCTCTCCCTCTGTCCGGCGGACCCTCCCCCGCGCGGCCTAGATGACTTCAAGACCTGGGAGGACTGGGAGACCCTGCTGCGCTTGGAGGACCCGGCCGTGCAGACAATCGCCACCGGCCGGGCTGTCAGTGTTGTGGACCTTAGGGACATAAACACTGAGTGCAGTAGGATCGTGCGGAGACCCAGGGGCGTGCCCCGACTTCCTCTCCAACAATAAAGTTTTTTTTTCTCTCTCTCTCTCTCCTCTTCCTTTGACCCGCCGCGGTGACTCAGTGGTTAGGGCGCTCGCCTACTGATCCGGAGTTCCCGGGTTCGAACCTGACCGCGGCGGCCGCGTTTCGATGCACGCGAAACGCTAAGGCACCCGTGTGCTGTGCGATGTCAGTGCACATTAAAGATACCCAGGTGGTCGAAATTATTCCGGAGCCCTTCACTACGGTGCCTCTTTCTTCTTTCACTCCATCCTTTATACCTTCCCCTACGGCACGGTTCAGGTGTCCTCCGATATGTGAGACAGATACTGCTCCATTTCCTTCCCCAAAATCCAATTTTCATTTTTTTTCCTCTTCCTTTCTTCTCTACCTCCCTTCTTTCTCCCTTCTCTTATGGCGCGGTTCAGGTGTACACCGAGATGTGAGGCAGATACTGCGAGTTCCTTTCCTCAAAAATCGATTATCATTTTTGGCCGCCGTGGTGGCTCAGCGCTTATGGCGCTCGGCTCCTGACCCGAAAGACATGGGTTCCATCTCAGCCACGGTGCTCGAATTTCGAAGAAGGTGAAATTCTAGAGGCCCGGGTACTGTGCGATGTCAGTGCGCGTTAAAGGACCCTAAGTAGTCGAAACTTAAGGAGCCGATCACTACGGCGTCCCTCATAGCCAGAGTCGCTTTCGGATGTTAAGCCGCCCATAAAGAGGCGTCTTTCGAGAAAGGTATGGCGAGTATAATACTTTCACGTGAACACCAGCTCTCAAGCATTCATTTTCTTGGAAAGAGCTCAGGTGTTCACTGCTGTGTTTTGGAAGCGCGTGTGAGTAAAACAGGCCGTGGTAAACTGCACATTGGCCACACCTCTTGTCACACGGGCTTCTGGAGTGAAGCACGCGCTGGTGCTTGCCGGCGACGTACGATACCGTGTCATTCACGCTGGAGGGACGAGGGTGGTGTAGGAAGGCAGTTTATCGAATGGTAACGCATGTCGACGGGCTACATAATTTTCCACATGCGAAAAGACGTGGTCGGAAGAAGGAAAAGAGCAGGGCAATCGGCTTGGCGTCAGCAATTCTCTTCTTGCGGCACAGCTCTAAGGCGCCCGTTCCTGCGTTAAGCGGCGTGCCTCAGTGCCGGCCTCGGCGTAACTGAGCGAACGAGCTCATCGGAGGATAAAATAGAGCGAAGGCAGAGCGCACAGGAGGACGAAAGACGGGGCAGCGAAGAGAGCGCAAGGAGAAAAGTAATCCACCATTTCCAAAAGATGTGGCGCCTTCTGGCGAGTGGTGAAAATTCATCTGCTCCTGGTTGAAAACAAACACTTGGATGGATGATGGATGGATGGATGGATGGATGGATGGATGGATGGATGGATGGATGGATGGATGGATGGATGGATGGATGGATGGATGGATGGATGGATGGATGGATGGATGGATGGATGGATGGATGGATGGATGGATGGATGGATGGATGGATGGATGGATGGATGGATGCGGCTTGACCCTTTAAATCGGGCAGTGGTTCAAGCCACCTAGCCATGACATGAAATTTTACTCCTGTCTTGATTTTAGCCACCAATCAGATAACCTTCGCTTGGTTACTTCAACCGCTTAAAATCTACTTTCCCTTCAGTGTCCTTAAACCCCAATGCCTTCGATAAATCAGCCCCGCTGCCTCCCACTGTAGGGTGACGCAGGCGCCACCTGGTTCCACGAGGAGCCAGCTGCGCCTGCGAAATGGAAATTTTGCTTGGCAGCTGCCGTGATCTGTCGCATGGGCCGGTCACTAACATGAACTGCGCATGCGCAGTAGAAGTTTGCTGTTTTCAGCCAGTGGAGCTGGAGAAGAGGCGCGCATGTGCAGGGCGACCTTTGGAAAACGGCGGATAGCGTGAAGACAGGTCATGCGGGGCTGAACCGCGGAAAACAAAAGAGAGAAGGAAAAAGTTGTTCTGGAGCGCGTTTTTGTAGGATCGAGTAAATGCTTGAGTAGAAACCATGTGTTCTTATTGCCCATTCAAGCGGTCGCAAGTCTGAAGTCACGGCTCTGGGCTAAGTTCCCACGTGTATGCCTCGGTATCCCTTTCAAGTCGGGATAGTCGAATTTTTAAGCGTACTAATACCGAGTCTCACAAGACCCTACATAGGATCGTACAAGAGCTCATGATCACATTAAAAAATCAGTACCCACAAACAACTCCCAAGACAAACCCACGCCATATAGGTATTCAGGGTCGGATACTACTCACAGGGCTAGAGTCTTTACCGTAGCGGAGACCAGAGCTGCTCCTAATCAAAGTTACACCACCTCGGCAACCTCGGTAGATCGCATCAGCAATGAGATGCTGCGCAATTTAGAGGAAAAATCAGTAGAGGTCCTTACAGACCTCTTCTGCAGATACTGTACAGAAGGCAGCATCCCCGACGAATGAAAGCACGCAAAAATCATTTTCATTCCTAAACCGGGAAAAAGAGTCGAGGTTGGAAACCTCTGCCCAATTTCGCTAACGTGATGTCTAGGAAAAGTAATGGAGCACGTTGTCTTAAACAGGCTCCAAATGCACGCCAACGCGGAAGACACGTTCCCCCCTTCATGTTTGGGTCTTGAGCAGGTCTGTCGACTCAGGACAGTATGTGACAGATACAGCAAGACATTCTAGATCCAAATCGCACAAGAGCCACACGTAGCATCCCGGGACTCGTTGTGAGTAAGGCCTTTAAAAATGTGTCACACGCTTTCATCCTACCTCACCTGTCACTGATGAACGTGGGAAAACGAACATACGACTACATCGCCACCTTTCTGAACGAGCGCGCGGCTACACTGCATTTCAGGGACAAAAGTAGCGACAAAATTACACTGGGCACCAGAGGATTCCCGCAAGCCGCTGTACTTTCACCTTTTCTTTTCAACATAGCTTTAAGCGGCTTCCCACGTCTGTTAGATGCTATCTCACATATACGGCATTTTATATACGCCGACGATATCACCATATGGACCTGCTCCGGATCCGATGGAGATGATTTCAGAGTCATTACAACGACGAGCTGTCGACACGGTACACTCTTGCGTGCAGGGGAACGGCCTTCCGTGTTCCCCGACTAAATCAGAACTCTTAGTTATCGGGAACAAACAAGCCTCACAGGCAGCACCCGACCCTCGGGAGCCCATTGACTTGCACATTGACAACCATCCAATACCCCCGGTAGCCATAATCAGGATTCTCGGCATGTTGATTCTGAATAATGCTCACAACATGGAAACGATCCGCCGGCTACGTGTCACGGCGCACCAGATAGGCGGGCCGGTGAGGCGCATTTCCACCCGTCGCAGGGGCATGAGGGAAGCCGAGCTGCGTCGCAGGGACGAAGAGGCGTTTAATAGCATCATTAGAACAGCATAAAAGGCGTTCCTTGGCCTGCCGGCATACGCCAACTCAGATCGACTGCTGCAGTTGCGAATTTTTAACACGCTCGCTGAGCTAATCGAGGCCCTCAAGACGGCACAAGTGACCCGCTTGTCGCGCACTGTTGCGGGACGCGTAGTTCTCGACAGACTCCACATCCACCCCATCGAGGAGATGCGTGCAGCATCACATTTATCGGTCGTCATTACTAGAAGGCTAGTTGTTAAACCAGTAGCCAATAACATACTGCCAGGCAGACACGACGCCCGCAGGAAAGCATGGATCAGGTCCTTGAGAAGCAGTGCGACGAGTCGCGAGTAGTGTACGTGGATGCAGCTCAACACTTCAAATGCGGAACATGCGTGGCATGTATGGCCACTCCAAAGTCAGCCCTTGCTAACGCCACAACCTTTCACGCTAGCTCTGCCGAGTAGGTATCGACTATGCTATCTTGGATGCGGATGTAGGGTTGAAGTTCCGTTAGAAATTCGCAAATGATGTATCGCCGCCTTCTTCTTGTCTTCGCACACCAATCACATGGTGTGTGCCTGCCCCTCCAACTCGGCTTTTCTCCCAATCCCCAGCCCAATCCGGCAGAGCTGGAAAGTAACCTTGCTCGGCTGCCACGACTTACAGGGCGAACAGGCCTTAGTCGGGTGCGCTCTGGCCACGGCTACCCCTGCTGGAGTCCCAAACTAGACCTCCGCCTAGTGCTTGTAAGGATCGGTCCCCTTGCGGGCTGATCCAAGCATACCTCCTGTCCCTTCCTTATAAATCGTTTCACCACCACCTCCCCGCGGCCTTGGCGAAGTGGCGCGCGCGGCACTGCGGTTCGAAATGCTTCGAACCCTCCAGATAAGGGGAGAGAGACACAGCTTGACGCTGCTTGCGGCACGTACTCCTTTCCTAGGCGCCGCCTACCCGCTACCAAAAATTTCATGCTTGGTTTTTTCGACCGCCCCCCTATCCTTTCATCCTGTCCCCTCACCTCTTTCATTTCATTTATCCTTCTGCCTACTATCGTCTATTTCCGCTGCCCCAGCTCAGGTGCTTCAGTATCGATGGCAAATGCCGGGGCTAGCAAAGATCATTTCCTTCACTTTTATTACTGCTTTTATTAAAATCAATTCAACCTTGTTTTCGACAGCGTTACAGGGATTGCACACATGCGTCGACGGCTTGATTAATGTACTAGATCGGCGTGCCCGGCGATCGTCTCTCCCCTAATCTCTCTGAACTGGCTCCCTATAGAAATTATTTTGTTGAATGGTGGCTGTGTCGGCCGTTGCACGCGGCGTTTTCCCTCAACGTTTTAATTAGCATGTGCGGAATCACATACTTCTCCCGTTTACGATAGTTTTTTTCTCACTGCGCGAAGTGCGACGTTTTGTGTTAAGGAGTAAATAATGTGGAATGTGATGGTAGCCATCCCTCTAAATTATTGGAATCTGGAGGAGAAGAGGGGAGACGGCTAATAAGGTGCTGAATTGCGTACTATAACTGAAATCGTAGCAACTGCAATAGCCCCCTGTCAGGCGATGAATTTTCGACCATTGGCATTAGCCTGAGTTGACATGCTAATCTGATTTGCAAATATTTCGAATGATAATTCCTCGAGGAGAGGAGAGGCTACAACATCGGCGGCGGCAGATCGCTGTGAGCGCTGCCGAATTCGAATTCCATGTCCGCCTCCGCTACCCACTGCGGGCCCCGTCTGCTGTCGCCTCTGATTGAAATACCGTAGCAGCTATGCTTAAAAACCGCAATACCGAAAACAGCAATTATCAGCCAATTTTTCTCTCGCGCATTAACTGCACTTATACAGGGTATTCAAAATCAGAATTTACGGAATTGCAAAAAAAAATACCAAAGAGCTGTACACATCAATCATTTTTTCAAATGGGTTATGTGGCCAGGCGGATGCAAACAGTAAGAAATATCATCGTAACCTGAGTAATTATATAAGATTCATAAATAATTTTTTAAGCCATGTTTATTGCCTCGAGGCATTAAAATTATGAAGTGAGAGATGAGTAGGATGCTTAAATAAATGAAAAAAAGGTGGGCTGATTTAATGAAATCAAAAAGTGAACGATATGTACCCTGTGTCCAGGCAATATAGCAATCCGGATTGTCCGGTGAGAGTCCCACTGACGCCAGGTGCCGAATTCTCGTCGGCTTCAGCGCCGGGCAGTCCCTCAACAGGTGATTGATATCCGCCTCACAGTCTCTGTTCTTGCAGACTGGACACCCAGGGCGGGGATATAAATCATTGAAATGCGGCCACTTGCGTGTCACAGCTGGAGTTAGGGCAACCCCGACCCCTGCCCTCCGAAACGCAACCTCCTCTGCACGGTTAAGACCACGGAGGAGGGTTACCGCACACGGAGGGATTAGAGCACGTGTGAGGCGCCGGAGGTCTTCCTTTCTTGTTAAAAGGAGGGTGGTGTCATCCAGAGTGAGGACTCGAGGCAAAGACGAGGTTGGGGTCGAAAGGCGGGTCGCAGAATCTGCGCGGCATTGTGCACTCAGGAGGTCACGCGGGACCCACTCAGTACGGATTTGCTACGGGATGCGTGCCGCTGGACGATGGATGTCTTGGCAGACTTCTGGGGTGTGACTGACTCGTCTTAGAAGGCGTGTGACGTGAAGGGCGTCGGTGCGAATGACAATGCGGGCCGTAGGTAGCATGGGAACGGCGGCCACAGAGCAAAGTTCCTCTTGAACCGCAAGCATCTCCGCACAGAAGGAGGAAGGAGGTTCTGAGAGTCGAAACCTTGGCGTTTTGTTCAGAGCAGGCTTGAAAGGACAGTAAACTGCCGTTGTTGTTTCGCAGGCCTGGATGCTTGCGTCAACGTACATAACGATGGCGCTATGCGGCAGATTGGCGTCTTGCTCTGTAATTCGGTCGCGAAACGATGATGCCGCGCGGGTAGATGATGGCCGACGTAGATCAGTTGGTTTGTTGTCGCTTAGCTGCACAAAACGCCAAGGAGGAAGAACTGGCGGGGGTGGCTGTAGAATGGAGTGTGATGAAGCATATGCCCTGAGTGCACACGTTGTGTGTGTAAAGCTTGACTTTAGGCGGCGAGCATCGCGTCGTTGGTGCACCAGCTCATCTAGTGTATTCAGCTGCGCATGTTCTTGGAGCGCCACGATCGGGGTAATGGGGGAAGGATCACCTTCATTGCATCTCGATTAACAGCTTCTAGATGATCCCATTGAGCCCTCGTCAAATGCTGGAATTGGGTTTGGTAAACGAGGCGCGGTTGTACAATCGTCCGCACCAACTGTCGTGCAACATGAGAGCGAGCTCTGCCTCTTTTAGGAGCAATGGGTCTAATCAGACCCAACGCCTGAATTGCTTGCTTTTTAGCCCGAGAAAGCCAAGCAGTACCTGTTCCTGACTCGTGTATTGTCAAGCCCAAAATTTTTACGGTCGAACTTGTTTGAATTGGAGCTCCGGATAGATGGACACGAATTGGCGTTGCAGCCAGTTTACGGCGCCCCCAGCGGTTGGCGACTGACACGAACGTAGTTTTGCTCACTGAAAGCTGTAGACCAATTGAAGAAGCAAAAGTCGACGTAATATCTATGGCTGATTGTAGGCCTGCCGCTTGAGTCATCAGGTCGTTGTGAGTGCTCCACACCATTATATAATCAGCATACAATAAGAATTTAATATCAAAGACATCATGTAAGCGCCAAGCAAGGGGGATAAAAGCAATATTAAATAATGTTGGCGATAACACTGAACCCTGGGGAACGCCGCGAAGAGGCACAAATGATCCGATGGCCTCACCACCGAGGCGTATTGCAAAGTGTCGGCCTTCAAGGAAGGATTTAACAAAAGTGCGCACTCTAACGGAGAAATGCAGCATGTCAAGCGATTCCAGGATGGCAGCATAACTGATATTATCGTGCGCCTTTTCAACGTCCATGGCCAGTACAGTACGTACATTGTGGCTGCGAGCTTAGGCCAGAACTACTGACGCCAAGACAGCCAGTCCATCTTCTGTACCTATGGACCTACGAAAGCCTATTTTATGCGGGATGGTAGAAACCATGATGCTCAAGCCACCACGACAGTCGTGTGGCAAGAATTTTTTGGTAAGCTTGCATAATGTTGGCGTAAGCGATATAGGCCGGAAATTTCCGAGGTCTGTCGACAGCTTCCTCGGTTTTGGTATGGGGATCACAATAGCCGATTTCCAGGTTTCTGGTACGACGCCTTCTATCCATACCTTGTTAATGGTGGCGAGGAGCTGAGGCAGTGCAGCGGAACTTAAGTTCTTGTAAACCTCGTAGGGAATGGAGTTCTGACCGGGCGCAGTCTTCCGACGGGCCTCGTCTATTGCTGCAAGCAACTCGGGCATTGAAAATAGGCTTGCAGTTCCCTCGGCGTCGGCTGTAGATGGAAGCTTATCGGCATATGCTGGAATGGTAGCCAAGGGGGCTCCTACGACCCCTAGAGGCAACACATCATACTTGGGGAAAAACTTCCGCACTGCCTTTCTGGCGAAATCATCCGGAGCTAAATTAGCTGCGAAGCATGCTGTGGCCGCTGCGTCAGCACGACGGGAACCATGTTCCATTGCACGACACGTTCGCCAAAGAACAGCATTCGATGACTTTGTCGATAACTGCTCACACCACGCATGCCACTGCCGTCGCGAGAGATCACGTTCATATCTACGAGCCTTGGCAGTAAGGTAATTCAGCCTTGTCCGTGCTTGCGAAGAAGTCCGGTCTCGGGAAGCTGCCATCTCCGCTTGTCGGCGAGCAGCCCACAGGTTAAGCAGACCCACATCCGGCGCCGGGCGATTCACGGCCGTCCAGGTGACAGCCGTAGCCTTATTCAGCGCAGTTTGTATGCAGTCCACAAGTAGTGTAGATTATTGCAGAGACCTTCGACGGTGCTGCGAAACGTGTCCCAATTGACCACAGAACACCTACGGCGTAATCGGCGAGCCCTTGATGGATGGAGACCGATGATGATAGGATGGTGGTCACTACCCCAGCAGTCTGGTTCCAGGTGCCACGATGGAGTCCCGGGTCCTGACCACCTTGTAAGGTCCGGAGCATATGTTGGACTGCGAGCATGGCGCATAGTCCGCGTTGCTGAATCTGGATGGTTGTGTAAAACAAACAGCGCATCCGCGAATGCGTCCCGCACACGCCTACCATGGGGCTTAAAATGGGGTACCCCCAGTCCGGATGAGGGGCGTTAAAGTCACCACCGACTAAAACAGGCCACCCTGGGTGCTGTCGTCGTAGAGTTAATAAACACCCCAGATTAATGCGGGAGGGAGCACCACCGGCGGGTCTTACATAGTATGACACGACCACAACAGTTGCCTTGGGAAGCTTCACAGCCACTGCGACTACCTCTTGATATAAGGTGCACCAGTTTTCTAGGGAGAGGCGAACTTGAGGAAAACGCGCATCAACGTACACCGCCGCCTTTCCCGGAGGGGCAACAGGGTGCGCACGACGGTCGTTCATTGAAGGAGACATGTACCCATTAAAGCCCGGAATGGATGGCAAGGCATTGGTCTCCTGCAGTAGCAGGGCCGACACCTGGAGTTTGTTCATGCGAAGTCGAGATTTGAGCTCTCCCAGCTTTGTGGAGAGGCCTCTGCAGTTTCATTGGAGCACACGATAACTACCTGTACTCGCCATTCTCGATTAGGCTTCCAAGCGTTGTAATAGAACTGATGTCAGGTTAGATAACTCGTTTACCATAAATCGGAGTAAGGATGTTGTTGAGTTATCCTGCAGTGATGCAGAAGACCTGGTAGAGCCGGCGAAAAACGCATGAGGGCTGGACGTAGTCGAAGGCGCTGCAGCATTGATTGGCGTGGAGTGGGATTTCATTGGTTGTCTACGGCGAGCAAGCAGTTCACGGTGTTGCCGTAGCTTAGAGACCTCGGCTAAAAGGCGTGCGATTTATTCGTCAACTGCTGCCATGTCCTCTCGCAGATGTTCCAGTATGCTGTGCTTTTGTGTAGCTTGAAGGCGACGGCGATCCTTGTGCACTTTATCACTGTACGACTGTTGGGCAGGGGCTGCAGGTGGATTGGGCTCAGAAAGCTCCGGTCAGTCGCCTTCATCCCACTGAAGAGCCACAAACCTGTTGGATGTCTGTATCGGGGCTCTGTTTTCATTCGGAGACACTTGCTTACGGATCCCACACCGAACTTTCTCAGTTGCTTTCTGTTTTGTTGAGCAGGTTGAGAGGTGATCTCGTGGCGTCAGTCTTGCAAAGTCGGCACTTGTAAGACGGTGTGCCTTGTGGCCGAGCCTCATCTTGCGTTGCAAAAGGGCATGATCGGCGCATGTGGCCAGGTCTGAAACAGCTGTAGCAATAGACAGCACTCGGCTATGTAAGGGCGAGGCCGCAGAATACAGCCATAGTAGTAAAGTCGTTCTGGGAGAGTTGGTGGGCCCTGTAGTGTGACGATGCACGAGCGCCCCTTTCCCCTATACCGGGCTTGGATGACACGGTGGGTTGGACAGTACAGCTCACGCTGGAGGGAGGGTCGTCTGGCCTTCGGCAACGTCGACGTTGTAAACAACACTGCGTTGTAGGTCCGAACCTTCTACTAGGTACGCATCTGCACCGGCACCGAGATCTCGCTTGTAATCGCTATGCACTTGAGCGTTTGCAGACGCCCGACCGCTGCCAAAGTCGGGAGCCTCACAGCGATGGTATTAGATTTCGTTCTAGACGTGGAGCCACGAGAGCCTTTGGTCCCAAGACACGCGTCCAGGTTCGCCTGAAGAATCCTGTTCGGAATGTCTGTCACGCTTTTGGCTGCCAGAGCTTTAATGGCCACTTTATACGATACCGATCCCGATGTCGGCACAGCCACCTGGTTGGCATACGCTGGGCAGGAACGCTTGCCTTGTGAGCTGCAGTTGGCATAAGACGAATCCTGTGCAGTGTCCCCTGGTGTGCGCTTTTTAGAACTGCGGAAGCCGGTGGCACGGATGGAGGTGCTGAAGACAGGTCCATTGGAGAGCTCTCCTCCTCACGCTGCACGGTTGTAGCCCCATCCAGCAGTGGAGGGCTGGGCAGCCATTGCCGAGTTCCTCACAGAGGGCAGATCGCTCAAGGGCTGAGGTGCATTTGTAGAAGGCGGGATGTGCGCTGCCGCTGATGGACCGGGAGCAGGGACCGACACTGGCGAAGCCACCTCTGCCAGCGCGTCACCGGTGGCTCTAGGCCTAGCCCAGTCCAGCTGCCGGAATGAGTGAAGGATATTTGCTTACTGCCACCCAATCAGACGGCGCATAAGCCTCGGGAGCTTCCACAGATGGTGCGATGCAGCTCTCTTGATATAAGGAACTTATTTACGCAGATGGTGAGATTTTCACTGGAGCGATCTGCAGCCACCATAGCAGGGACACTTCGTCTTCCAAATAACTTTTTATTCACTGCAGTTAGCGTGCGTGATTGTATTGAAAAATTACAGACATTGGCGTTCAATGACTATTCTGTTTTGTGCAATTTTAGTTACGTTCCAGTGTCCTGAGATAGCACGTCTAAAGTTTCAGCCAAAACCGTGTAATTATGCGCATGCGAGACTGCCGCTCTCGGCATGAAGCCCCTCCCTGCAGTGACGCAGCTGTTGCGTATGGCGCTCCGCCTGACAAGACTGTGAAGTTGCAGGCAAGGGCGGCAACATTTCGTTCTATGCCATGCGAAAGTGAAAAACCACTGTGCCGGCGGCGGGGGAGTGAGTGCTGTTTCTTTATTGATTGCTTCTAGAGTGCGTGGTGAGACGTTAGTTTCGCATTAGACCTTGCCAAAGCCCTATGCCATGTATCGACACGCGAACGCGTCGTGAAAAGGGTTTGTGCTAAGCGAAAAGCTTTTAAGCCACTACTTCGGCCTGTGCAAGATCAGCCGTCTTCGTCTTGGACATCCTGAGTACGAAGTGGGCCCCTGACGCAGCAGCAGCATCGCGGAGGCGCTGCGCACGCCCACAGTTCGTTTACATGTGTTGCGCCTAAAGCCTTGCTATGCGCGCTAATGGACACTCTCTTTGCGTTCTCAGTGATTGATTTTCATTCTGAGGGTTTAACTTTGGCCAATTTTCTTTTCGTTGGATAGCACCGGGTCGATGCTTGTTTCATGCTTGTTTCAGAGGGCGTAATGCGGCAAAGTTTATACAGTTTATTTGTTCATGCTCTATGCTGCCGGCACGCGGCTGTATCATCTTTTTTAGTGACGCGAGATACGGCCAGATTTATCTCGAATGACCGAAGCCATGCAGAGCACATACTAGGCTGTTCCAGACTGTTATCGTTACTTTGCACGCCGTGTCTCGAAAGTTCGTTGTCAGCTCAAAATTAGCCCGGCCGATAGTGGCGCGCATTATTGTTCGACGCCCGCCGAGCACGCATGTTGCCTATCGCCCGCCACCGAGTTGTTCTGATGTTCGTGGGCGTGAGTCACTTTGTAAAGTTTCTTCGGGCAGCCTTCCGTTGACTTTATGTCCACCGAATTTCCGTCACCACTCTATAACCCTAAAGCAACAAAGGTGGCTCGATATAGCTTCGCATCTTGAATGTATTGGGCGCTATGTACTTAGGCACTAAGACAAACTGGCAAACAAAATGGAGATGGAACAGGCAATGTGTCCGAGTACTTATATGTCCCAGTGCCTAAGCAGAGCGCGCCTGATATGTTCGTTATGCAAAGAAGTGGTTATTACCTGAATATTTCTTTTCTGCCATATTGATGGTGTGAATGTGGTCTACTTTAGCGTATCCGTTCCCAAACCTGCCTGTTATTCTGGTGGATCAGTTTTTTCT